>JABCKK010000061.1:0-34505 GCA_018221785.1 Calocybe gangraenosa
TACGTCTCCTTGGGAAACATACACAGTTGATTGTAGTTAACCATCCACTGGGCACTTCAATCTTGAAGCTGGTACCCGTAGCAGAAATCTGCGGACGAGACATGCTGTTCTAGAGTACACTAAAGTGTGGGTCGACTTGGGTAAGTTCCCTCCATTTTAAAAGAAATGATACATGATACAGGGTTTGTGTCCGCGCCCGTAGATGTTGGGATTCATGCAAATAACCTAGGATTCTGCTGTATTCCTCATCTTTTCTTCTGTCTAAAGCCAGTGGGGCGCTAGATCTGATCGAGACTTAGAGGCTGAGCAGGATTGAGTGGTATTGAATACTCCATATGTTATCGTCACTTCTATTTGATCTGTCAATGTCAAAGTGGAGAAAATGAAAAACATTTCATCTTGTTCGCGTCTTTCTCCCACTCGCTTTCGAAATGACATGACAGCGGTAAGTTGACATCATTACATCATGCATAGGCGGACTTGTGTTGACATCCGCAATCGCGTCTTGAGCTTGTGTCTTTACTGTTATCAACTTCTTCAGTATATCTTCTGCAAAACACACTTTCCTTGACTCCTACGTGTTAATTACAGCACCTTGTGTTCCAAACAGTATGGCTGTTACGAGAGCTGTCGGCTCAAGAGGCAAAGACGTCGGAGCGTGGAGTTAAATCAATCAAAACGATCGCAAAGGCGTGTGTGCATAGAATCTGGTTTGACAGCGTTATGACAACAGGAATGCTACGATGTCAGGATTGTTTACACTATGTGAACAATATTCTCATTGGTGTTACTGCTTGACACTCAGCGGTGATGACAGTAGACAGGACTGATCAGTGATCACGCGACGGAGACATCTTTGAAGTTGTTTAGAAAATCACTCACCTTGCTTCCTGTTACGCTTGTCTTGCTCAAGATCTTAATTATAACAGTCATTGCTGATTACGTCAATGCTCGAGATGAATAGATCATGCACTGTTTTAGCATAACTCAGCGCAGCTTAAGCGACAAACTATCCAAGCACCTCTCAGCCTAATCAATAAGAAACTTTGTCATTCTGTTGTATATCAGATAAAAACTATTCGACCATTCAATTTGCTAGCCATTTCCCCTACTTTACAGCGCTTATAAAAATTTAAACAAGCTCCCACTTGTCTCCTTTTCCAGGCTTAGAAGTAATCATGCCCAGATTTGCGTCAGGCTTTGTATAGTACTCGACTTGGAAGTCGGTGCTGAAGCACGAGAATCGGAACGAGGAGGGGTTGGGGATGCTTTTAAGGTCGCCTTCAGAACTGACCCCAATGTTTATATTAGGGTCGACGGTCAGGTAGACATCGTCATTGTCGATGATGGTGGTGCCAAGATCCCTTTTCCTGTCAGCAATCGTGACAGTGAACTTGGTACGACGAGTTTGGGATGCAAGGACAGAACCAGTCGATTGTTCGTAATACCAGTAGGCGTCATCTCCAGAGGACGAACGAATGAAGAACCTTTTTGGCCAAAAGCAACACTAGTCAGAGAAGAAAGTGGTGAGGTACAACGAAGTTGACTTGCCTATCTCCACTTTTGTATTCGGTATAGTTGAGGATTGGTATGATGCTCAGAATGGGGCCGTCTCTGTCGCGGATCTGGGTGAAGAATACTTTCCCAAGAAGCTGACGTGCAACTTTGTCGTCCGTGATAGTGTCCCGGACAGTGCCCTCGTTGGGGTTATGGGTGAAAAACTGCAAGGATACACGCAAAACGGATCTGAAGCGTGGATATCCTCTTGCGACGGAGTCAGTAACGAGCCTGAACCAGGTTTCGGCAATATCGCGCGTCGCAAAAGTTATTATGAAGCGAGCACTCCAGTCATCGTTGATCTAGACCCCGGCGTCAGTATCCGGGAGAAGTGACTGTTCATTTAATTACTTACATGCTTGACATATGCATAAAAGAGTCCGGTTCTGGTAGATGTGATTGACATACTAGCGAAAGCGCTATATTCACGAAAAGGTACACTATCGTGATGTTGAAGAGTAAGAGGAGAAGCTGACTGAGTGTCTCAAGCTAGATGTTGCGTTGTCGGAATAGTAAGAGCCGCCTCCTACAGGCTTTATGCCTTTGCATGATGGGTCAGGCTCCGAAAGAGCTCGTCATGCCGTGCAAAGAAGCCACCCATCAGTGCAAGTTGAACAAGGATAGATTGAAAAAAAAAACACAATCCCGAACAAGCTGAGCCTAAAATTCAGATATCTGATTGAGAATGGAGGAGGAATATGATATGATGAGACAATATATTGAGAAAGATGCGCCAGGAGAAGCGGAGCCAGTTGTTCACATTGGCATGTGGATTGTCTGGATGTTTGACAGATGTGGCGTGATCAACAGGGAACAGAATATGGAAGAAACAATTTGGAGTCAACAAAGACGCTGCTTTGATTTATGTGGTCCCGGCTAAGCATGCCGAGTCTTCCACTTCAAGCATCCATCTTCCTTCGCTCTGCAATTCGAAAACCCTAGGATTATTCCATGAAATCCGTTTCATATGACGCGAAGCATTCCTGTAACGTTCTCGTGATCTTATTTATCCACAACCACCACCCTCAAAATGGATCTAAGTATAAGTAGCAGAATTTTGCGATCAAGTCTCAAGTATCCCAGAACCCATTCACGAATCAATATACTTATAATGTCCCGCCCAACTTCTTTTTTGAGCAACGCTGAGTTTATAGTGCCCCCTGGTTGGATAAGCATAGTGACTGCCGTGAGTCTTGCCCTGTCTTTGCATCAAACATGGTCTGATCTAACCAACGCTCGTTAGGTTAGCCATAGGACCTACAGTCAACTTGTTACATGCGAAATTAATCATGGAGGATCTAGCCGAAAGACTCTTTTCGTGAACGATGGTAAATCACCTGATGTTTGCATGCTCGACGCAGCCAATGGTGCACCTCAACTCGCAATCGGCCCACAGAGTACTGCTGTGAACTTGAACTTTCAGTTTTATTATTCCAAGGACCAGTCTGCTAGTGGGGCGGCTCTGCAAGCAGAAAAATATAAAAGCAGTCAACTCGATGTTCTCATTGTGAGCTTCTGTGTTTTCTTGTACAGCAGCCGTTTTCCTCGTTTTCTAATATACGTTGTGCTAGACAGAGAAACGACCAGATACAGATTTTCCTGATTACGTTTCTTTCGTTGTTAGTTCTTGGTTAGAATCAGTCATCGTGATGTCGCTGAGCATTTCTTAGATCTTAGTTGAAGATGTTTGTCCAAATCAACAGGCTACGGGACCACCCAAATTTGACGACCTGTAAGTTCGATTATGTTCAAACCCTTTCGAGTCATTTACTAGCCAACTCTTGCAGTGTGGTCACCTTCTACTGCATGAAGAATTCAGAGTTGACAGCTGCGGCTCCTTCTCACGCCATGAAGGACCCAGAGTCGACAACTGCGGCTCCTTCCCACTCACCTGACACCATGAAGAATCCAGAGTCGACGATCGCTGCTCCTTCTCACTCACCTTACAACTTGGCGAATATCCAGGGTGATATCTTGTAGGCCTTTCGTTCGTTAAAGCCAAGGAGTACCCTAAAATATAATACAGGCCGGCTCTACCAAAGACACTCGAGTATTTTTATTACTTTCAAATCGCCCATCCGGCATGGTTCCGCGGCACGTTTGGAGAGTTCATCGTGCCGAAAATCACTACCTCTTCGGAACTGGCGGCGAACACATCACAACCAGAACCAACGTTCCTTGGGCTAAACGTTGGATTCAACCGGGTCGCTCTTGGGAAGTTTGGATTGACAGACGATTTATTAGATGACTCCTTTGTTCTAGGTCAACAGCAAGATTCCAAGTCCCTGGGCGATGCAGGCTCCCAGGATCGCGATAATTGGGTCCCCAATTGGGAAGCCGAATTCAAGAATGACATTCATGGTATCTTCCTCATTACTGCCTTTGATGATGCGGTCGCGTCCAAGTTTGTCGCAGACATGGAAGCTGCATTTCACTACACGGCAACCCGCACATCTCTCAAGAAGGTCGTGTTGCTTAAAGGCAGCATCCGTCCCGGGGCAGAGCGCCCTAACGACCATTTCGGATACAGAGGTGGAATGTCAAACCCGCAAGTCAGAGGCGTTACATTCCAGACCCCTGCACAGCCAGAGATCAGGTTCCCGGGTACACCCATCATCCCGATGGGCACAATCGTCATGGG
This sequence comes from Calocybe gangraenosa, assembly GCA_018221785.1. NCBI lineage: Eukaryota > Fungi > Basidiomycota > Agaricomycetes > Agaricales > Lyophyllaceae > Calocybe > Calocybe gangraenosa. The sequence goes on from JABCKK010000061.1 coordinate 4,199, forward strand.
CTATGACGGCGACGAAGATAAGGATAGGCGACCTACATGGGCCAAGGATGGTGCCTTCATGGTTACTCGTAAACTAGACACTCTTGTGCCTGAATTTGACGCATTTTTGTTACAACACGGCCCCAAGATCTTCCCCGACATCCCTGTACAATCTGCTGCTGATCGTCTTGGTGCCCGTTTATTTGGAAGGTGGAAAGATGGCGAGTGACCGTCGCTCCTAGCCGATTCAACGCTAACAAACATCACAGGCACACCAACTGAACTTTCACCAGATGCACCTAATCCAGAGATTTCAGGCGACGACAAAAAAATCAACAACTTTACGTTCGACCAAGCCGCGGGGCAAACTCATTGCCCGTTCGCGGCTCATATCAGAAAATGTAACCCACGCAATGATGTTTCTCCAATAGAATCTGCATTTAAACATCTGTATGGCCAGTTTTATTTTTGCGACCTTGGGCTTTCTGACGACGTTGGATATTTGGTGCAGCGTAAGGAGGCACAACATGTCTTATGGGCCTGAAGTAACCGATGCAGAGCGTGAACGTAACGAGACAATCAACGGGCGCGGTCTGCACGTAGTCTGCTATGCGAGCAGCATTGTGCGTGGCTTCAAGTTTTATCAGCAAGGTGACTTTTCTTATATCATCCATCTCATTAACTCAACTTCGTATTCCACAGCTTGGTTTAACGACCCAAACTTCCCTCCAAACAAGCCTCAGGTCCCCGGAATGGATCCTATTTTCGGGCAGACTGGAGAAGAGTCACGAGGTGTTCATCGCTCAATGACTGGCACCAATCCCACTCTGCAGCAGCAGGAGATGACATTTCCACAACTGTTCGTTAGCCCAAAAGGAGGGGAATATTTTTTTGCGCCCTCGATTTCGACTCTGAGAGATATCATTGGAAAACGTCCAGAATAGGCGTAAATCCACTGGGATCCAAGGGAAAACATATTCTCGCTGTACAGTAGTAATATGGCATGTCCTTCTTGTAAATGTGAACGTGGCTACAGTATAACAGGAGGCGCACATGATATCTTTGGCCGCCTTTACTCTTTGGATCTCGCGAGGGTTATTTGTGAAATAGTCACTACGTTGGCTGGAAGCTCCGCCTTCCCATTTGAATCCATTTGAATAACATTGCTGCCGTCCAAGCTTAACCATCATGATTGCATTACTAAACTTCTCTAAAATCAGTAGCCTCAAGCTATATTGTTAACCTAGAGTGAGCACTAAGTATCTCAGTTCGTAGGTTCCGCATCCCGGGTGATATTCCTTCCGTGTGAGCGCCATCCTATTCGCGGCTCTTCGCGAGTTTGTAGTCACAGCTGACAACCAGCCGAGAACAAACATATACAGCTCAGGTGGGGGCAACCGTAATCTTTGGAGTGCTTCAATCGGAAGAGGATGATCATAGCCTGAGCTCCCATTGGATGGAACAAGACTGTTGAGGTTGAATTTGGCTGTTGAAAGGTCTTCCTTGGTTTAGAAAACCACTGAAGTTTCCGTGCCTTAGTAGGGCTAGAAGTTTGAATGATTAGATGATAGTATGCTTAATATGATTACCTAGCTGAACTATGTATGCCTGCAAGTGCTTAATTCCTTTGGCTGCTGGTATAAGATGTAGTGATGTACTGGATGCCTGACGGAGGATACCAACGAATGAATCCCAGCTTACATAATTGAATGCCCCTCAAGTAACCTCGGTTACAACCTCGGTTACTTATGTGTACTTATTCCACTACCTCCATCTCTCATTTTTTACTGTGGCCTCAACGCTACATGCCTTGGCACCCGTGCCTCACGATTCCTTAGCGGAGTTACCCATGTGAATGGATGCTGTATCTTATTCTTCATTGGCTCGAAGGACGCCAGAAAGGATGTGCTTGCTACGATGGAAACATGGGTTAGAAGACAAATTGTCATACAGTAAAGCAAACGTTCTGGTAATATATTAAGAGATGATTCTACCCGCTTCTAACGCATTTAGTCCAATTTGTGCCATGCATAAAGTTTGAAAAATCCAACCGTGTTTCGTGTCCACCAAAAAGGATACTACCAGGACGATAGAGAGTTGCGCGATGGTGCTGTGGGATCCACAACACGAGCTCTCCCGTTTGCCGGTATATCCATCCGTCAGGATCAATCATGGTGTAGTCCGTGATAACAAAATTTACACTGGTCAATGGCATCCCTGGACAGTCGGATAGTCTGATCCATCGATGCCGTGGCGATGCGCTGGCCATCAGGAGAGAACGAGACGGATGTAATGCCGCCATTGTGCCCAGCAATTGGCTTTCCCAGCATCTCGCCCGTGTTTGCATTCCATACGCGAATTGTGCGATCGAGTGAGCCGGAGACAATTTGCTGGCCATCAGGAGAGAATGCGACAGACCAGACTTCTTTTTTATGACCTATCAATGGCTCTCCCACCATCTCACCCTCATTGCATTCCATACACGAATTGTGCAATCGTATGAGCCAGACACAACGTGCCATCCATTAGGTGAGAATGAGACAGACCGGACATAACCATCATGTCCAGTAAACGGCTCTCCTGTCATCTTTCCCGTACTTGAATTCCACATACGAATTGTGTGATCGCGCGATCCAGATACAACCTGTTGTCCATCAGGTGAGAATGAAACGGACGTGACTCCACCGCTATGTCCGGTAAATGGTGTTCCCACCATCTCTCCCGTCGTTGCATTCCACACGCGTATTGTCTTATCTTCCGAGCCAGACGCAATGTACTGCCCATCAGGTGAGAATGAGACAGACAAGACGTTACCATCATGTCCAGTAAACGGCTTTCCCACCATCTGTCCCGTCGTCACATTCCCTACACGAACCGTACGATCCCGCGATCCAGAGACGATGTACTGTCCATCGGGCGAGAATGAGACAGACGTAACTGTATCACTATGTCCAGTAAATAGCATTCCCACCATATTTCCAGTGTTTGCATTCCACATGCGCATTGTGCTATGGATTGAACCCGAGACGATACGTTGCCCATCCAGCGAGAACGAGATGGAGAGGACAGCATTGTTGTGTCCGGTAGAGGACTCTCCCACCATCTCTTCTTTGCTTGTATTCCAGATACAAATTGTGCAATCGAATGAACTGGAGACGATGTGCTGTCCATCAGGTAAAAATGAGGCAGATGAGATACCACCATTGTGTCCGGTTATTGGCTGTCCCACCATCTCTCCCGTCGCTGCATTCCACATCCGAATTGTGCGATCACTTGAGCCAGAAACGATGCGCTGCCCATCAGGTGAGAATGAGACAAACATGACTCCATCGTTGTGGGCAGTGATTGGCTCTCCTACCATATCTCCTGTGCTGACATTCCAGATGCGAATTGTACGATCGTTCGATCCTGAAGCGATGTGTTGTCCATCAGGCGAGAATGAGACAGACCAGACTAGATCACTGTGTCCAGTGAATGGCGCTCGTATCATCTCTCCTGTACTTGCATCCCACATGCGTATCGTGCAGTCAGCTGAGCCAGAGAGAATATGCTGTCCATCGGGCGAGAATGAGACCGACGTGACTGGACGAGTGTGTCCAGTAAATGGCTCTCTCACCATCTCTCCCGTGCTTGCATCCCACATACGAATGGTATAATCGCCTGAACCTGAGACGACATGCCGTCCATCAGGTGAGAATGAGACAGACCAGACGGAAATACGATGTCCAGTAAACGGCTTTCCCACCATCTCCCCCGTCGCTACATTCCACACACGTATTGTGCGATCATATGAACCCGAGACAATGCGCTGGCCATCAGGCGAGAATGAGACAGACGTGACGTCATCATCATGCCCAGTAAACGGCTTTCCCACCATCTGTCCCGTCGTCGCATTCCACACACGAATTGTACAATCCCGCGATCCAGAGACGATGTACTGTCCGTCCGGGGATAATGCAGCAGACATGACAAAATCATCATGCGCTGAGATTGACAACTCTAAAGCTGGCCAATGGCGTAATTGGCCTTCTTGTAATGACAGCGTACGAGGAAAGATCTTAGAATACTGCTTGAACACATGCGAAGAGGTCGGTGCAAAAGGCAAACAAGAGACGTAGATGTGAGGAGCGCTTTTTGCTATTGGCATCGCAAAATACCGCACGAATGACGATGCATCGTTTATGAACCCTACGAAATCCTGCAATCCGTTACTGGAAGGCTGTAAAGATTGTCAGCTAACGGTCACTGGTTACATCAACGTATCAATATGTACTCACCTTTTGCCCAGCCGATGCCAACCACTTAGTCAGAGTAGACAGTGCCGACAAAGTAAACGCGACATTATCAGTAAGGCTAAGGACCTCCAGCCAAGACAAGAATTTAGTATAGAAGAAATTTCGAAGTTGGTCGAAAAGGCCCTGGTCGAAATCAAGATGTTCCAGATGATCAGCCCACAATCGACAGAAATAGGAGAGCGCTTTGGAGATATGTTTATCGACGCGATCATCTCTATCTGGAATGTCCTCATTCGCAACAGAGGACGACTCGAGCTCACAAATGTTAAATTTGAGTTTGTTGAGCATTAGGCCAAGGCAATAATCAGCTAAATCGTGGTGAGCCTTTTGGAGATCAATGTAAAAGTCTGCGCTTTTGGTCTTATCGGTGAGGAAGTCACGGAACGATGTATGGAGGGGGACAATAGAGAGTGATGAATCGGACGAAGTAACATTGCTTAACAGCGAACCAAGATGGCTTACAACTGCTGTGACGGCATCCTTGTCAACACGTTCACCACGAGATGCGTACTGTCGAAGAGAGCTGAGGGATTCAATAGAGAGCGGCTCAAATGCAGCAAGGAGTTGTCCTATGATAGACTGGAACCGACGCCGAGCCTTGGCGGATTCGAAATATCCTTCGAGAATATCTTTGTACAACTTGTCCAAAACTCCCAAATCGCCATCATCCGAAGTTGGATTCAAAAGGCTGTATAAACAATCGTTGGCAGTCAATCCACGTGGAGGCACGTTGATGAATCCACACGCAACGGCAGCCCATTGGAAAAGGCCCTCCGCCTTTACTTCCAGCTGGTTCCCGTACTCTTCGAAAACATCTTGGGGAAGTTTGTCGCGTAGGTAATCACGAATGTCCTCCATCGTATTGACCGCCAAGACGGGGTCGGTCATGTCAACAGTGCGAACTGAACTTAGTGCAGAAAATGCCAAGTCGATATATTTCTCCCGCCGCGAGGTGATGAGAATCCGGAACTGGGGTGGGAGTCTCGCTATAGCTTTAGCAAGAAAGGTGTGTAGCCCGTGCAGTCCAGATACGTCACCACTCTCGTCCAAGGCATCAATGACGATAACGATGGGTCCAACAATGTGTAGGCCTTGAAGCGGTTGTATTATCAGGTGTTCAAACAATGTGTGATAGTCTTGCGCTGCTCGAAGAGGCTTGTTATTCTCGATGGCCTTTCCCAATGCTGTTTTGTACGAGGGATAACGACTGCATAAATCGTGTATTAGAGTTGTGAACAGGAGGTAGTCCTGACGCTTTGACTGCTCGTTACGAAGGAACACGAAATACAAGGTGAGGCGGTTAGTGTTACGGAAACGACGTGCGATCTCATAAGAAATAGACGACTTCCCGGTCCCGGCCTGCCCAAACAGAACAAGTACTCGCTCGGCGCTGGGACCATCCACCCAATCAGTGATATAGTCAAGAAACTCTGTACGCGTTCCCGGAAGATAATCCCTCTCAGCGCCAGGTCGCTGCGCTGGTTTGTAAGGTAATTCATTGAGATTAGCCTCGAGATCTGCGTGCGTGGCGTTGAATCGTTGCTGACTAGAACAGGGAAGCCACATACCCATATCAGAAACTTTGCTAGACACCCGCTCAATCCCAGTAGAGATATCCTTAACATTAGCCGATAATATTTCCACATCATCTAGTATCTGAAAGGTTTTAATCTCCGTCGTAATGACAGCATGATCCAACAAATCCCGTCGAAATTCGTCGAGGGCTGTCCGATAATCGTTAATCTTTTCGTTTCGTTTGCCACTGATATTCTTCACGAAGCGTTGCCCTGCAACTCGAATCATTACGATGCGCTAACCAAACAAAAGGAATATTGCCTACTAAATCTGATGTCCCCTGCATATTGTTTTATAAAGTCACAACAATTACAAACGTGCTGCAGCATGAGCATAATGATATGCGCTTGTCGGGATTTTGGCTGAATATTCCTCAAGGCGTCTGCCTCCCGTGCGAGATCGAATCCATCGCGTATGGCTTCCAGCAAAGATCGGACGTTCGCGTCGTGTTGAAACTGTAGCAAAAAAGGCTGGGTCGAATGGATGATGCATGAGCATTTTAAGTGTAGTTGGCAAAAACAGGGAGGCCTACTTCAGGGATCTTAGACAGGAGACCCCATGTCATTTTCGCGCAAGGGTGGAGCTGGGGGGGGTGAATATCACATCAATCCTATACGGATGAAAGACAGAATGGACACACCTCTGCAACTGGAGCTAGAAGATCCATGACAAACTTAATGTTCTCAACGGCGCTTTGCCAAGTAGCAGAAATATGCATTGCCTTCATAGCTTTGTCAGCTTGCTCGAGGGCGTTCTCAGGAGACATCTCCATATGGGTGTCTGTAACCGGTTCTGGAAGAATGGGAGTGGTATGCTGGACAGTATTCTCATCCATCCGGCTTCTTGTATGCTGCACAGTTTCCATAGGATGGGCGGTAGTGGCTACGGCCGAAGAAGAACTAGTGGTAGATACGGTGACCGTCAAGTACAACTTCACTGGTTGTTTTGTAGATACACCAGTTTCATTACGGCTTTCAAGTAAGAAAACAGCTTCTAGATGAAGCATGGTCGGCGAGTCGATCATGGATATGTTCTAATGGGTGACGAACCATTTTGAGATGTACAAGGTATCTCTTTTCTGCCGACAAGGATGTCTGCGCCGAAAGTCTTCTCTGCGTATAGATGTACTTCAACACGGGATGCCTGGTGAATATCACTCAAAGGAACATCAGCAATGACAGTGAGCTCAAGGGGTTTCAAGCATATTCACAAAGTAGCGATCTTCTCATCCCAGTGCACGGCGTGCGTTGTACCCTGCCGAGCTATTGTCCTCCTCCTCTCCAACCCATCCGTCACTATAACGTAAAAGTCCCTTTTGGCGCCAAGCAATGTCTTGAGACTAGGCAGGTTTTCTGCTCGAAGGACTAACAATTGACACAGTGTTCATTGGCGCAACATTGACAAGATAGAGTACATGTACATACCAGCCACATCCATCTGAGAGCTATGGAAAGAGCGTATTGAATTACTGATGGATAATCACACAAGAGATGGACAAATTGCCGCACTGACTCGGAGCCTTGCAATGCGGGTGCCCGGAGATGTAGGCGGCTACAATAATGGGTCAGTTTGAGCCGTAACGTGTGTGAACGGGTTCAAGTGTACGGCATAGTGGTTGATTGGCTTGATAGTATCAATCAGCTTTGACGGCTGCAGCATGTCAGCCATTCAATGGGAATCGCCGCCTAAGCCCACCCAACTTCCTTCTCACGTATAGTAGCCGGTTCTATTCGTCCAGCCCGCCCGAATTTGAAACCCATGGAACGACTTGCCCCACCTAATCGAATAGAAAATTGTTTTTGAACTTACCAGTAGAAGGTAGCATTGCTCGTCGAAACCACTGCTAAGTAACTTGAGTCGTGTATATAGGCATCAGTATCATCACGTGATGTGACATTCAACGTGTCGTCATCGTTGTTTGGAATCCTCAGGCCTCAAGCTTCTGTCCTCCTCATACCATGGCACCAGAAGTCGATTTGGTTATCACTTTTCGGACAACTAAAAAGTCCAGCCTTTCAAAGCAGCAGATCCGACAAGATTCCCGAAGAGCCGAGCAACAATACTCTCGTCTAATTGATACCCTTAAATATGGTGGCCTGCTCGCTGTAGGGAGACGTGGGGAATCACTGGGTCATCTCCTCGTGTTTGTGTCATGTCCGAATAAGCACATTGCATACCTCACACAACGTGAACGGTACATCACATCTATCACAATTCACAGCTAATAATATACTAACGAGCTCTTTCAAAGTCAATCTGACTTCCTGTCCGGGCTACCAACAACGCCATTATCCTCAGCTGGTTCCATAAATCTATCGCCAGCCGACCGTATCCGCCTCGTACATGCCTATGTCTCCTCAATTCCACCAGACGGAGGTCTTGGTATCAACCCTGAATCACCTGAATGGGACCATGTCGAATCTATCATGACACTCCATGACCGAGAATTCAATGAAAATTGGATCCGAAGTTGGACTCCACGACATATTGCCTCGGTACAACTCAGCAAAATTCGGGAACAAGTGAGTCTTGTGCTAACAGCTATGACCCATACCCATTTGGGTGTAACTGACATTCTAGTTTGGCGATTCAGTCGCACTTTACTTCGCATTCCTGTCCTCCTACACTAAGGCTTTAGTTTTTCCTGCCATTTTGGGCATCGTATCCTACTGCTTTGGCACGCCTTATTCACCTACGTACTCAAGTCTTCTTTTTGTCTGGTCAGTTGCGTTTGTTGAATGGTGGCGCGTTCGCGAGCGTATCCTTTCCGTCCGTTTTGGGACACGCGGTTCCTTCCGTGTAGAAAAACGTCGCGCAGACTACAAGCCTGGTTTTTCGTGGTGGAAGCGAGAGCTCAGAATCCTTGCAAGCCTCCCAGTTCTTCTCGTCTTTGCTGGCATCTTGACATCCCTCCTTACCGGAATCTTCGTGTTTGAAGCTTTCGTGACGCATCTATATACAGGCCCAGGAAATAAGTACATCGTATGTCTAACAGTCTACCATTTAGTTGGCGTCCAATATATTGACTTGTTACTCAGGCGTTCAGCCCTACGATTTTATTCATAGCTTTGGTCCCTCGATTGCTTTCCATCTACCAATCTCTGGCTCAATGGTTGACAAAATGGGAGAACCACGCACATCAGTCTACACACGCCGCTTCCCTGACACTCAAGACATTTGCACTCAGTGCACTTGTTGCCTATCTAGGGCTAGGTCTCAGTGCATTTGTATATGTTCCGTTCGGCGAAGGGGTCATGCAAATATGCCAGGCATGGCTTTTCCATGAGACCACCAGCGGCCATTTAAAAGGTCTGAACGCGACGGCATCAGATGGCGTTACAGAACAGAAAGCACCTGGTCCCTCGGGTAGCTTTTGGGATATGGACAAGTCAAACGCGAGGAAGAAACTGAATCCTGGCCGTTTACGGGATCAAATGTTTGCGTATACGGTCACCAATCAGGCGATCAACACCTTCGTAGAAGTAGGGCTTCCTTTTATTCTACGAGCTGTCACCTCTATGCGAAACAAGAAGAAAGGTGTTTCATCTCCTAGCAGCCCAGGCGGGAAAAATGGCACGAAAAAAAGGGTGGTGTTTGAGGACGAGAAAGAAAAAGGCGGAATGGAAGAACGAGAGTTTCTGGATGGCGTACGAGCAGAGGTTGCGCTACCGGGATATGAATTATTTGGTGACTATAGTGAGATAGTGACTCAATTTGGTTACGTTGCCCTTTGGTCCACTATATGGCCTCTTGCGCCAGGTTGGTAAACTTGATATCGATGTTGCCTTCAACTAACGTTCTTTATGTGATGCAGTCATGGCACTACTCAACAACGTTCTGGAACTTCAATCCGACGCATTCAAAATGACTGTTCATAACCGTCGACCAATCCCTACTCGCGCTGATACCATCGGGCCCTGGCTTGGTGCACTGACATTTCTCACTTGGCTTTCAGCTCTCACCAACGCCGCTCTCGTGTACCTCTTTTGCCCTCGCTCGCAGGCTCATTGTTCAGCTACACCAAGTGGAAATATGACACAGCTGGATAAAGTTCATCAGCATCTGTTCTCTGCTTCTGGTTCCCTCCCCCCGGACAATGGTGCGGATGCTGGACCCGAGGCGACGAAAGAACTTTTGTTGACGGCACTGTTGATCGCCCTAGCGGCAAGCCATGGGTACATTATTCTGAGGACGCTTATCCGCCACGTCATTGAGAGAATGTTTTGGAAAAACAGTACGGAGGTTGAGGAAAGAGAGAAAGAAGATAGGTACATCAAAGAGGAGTTTTTGAAGGCGCTATCAGTGGCGGAAGAAAATCCCAAGAACACTGCTGATAGTTCAAATACCGAGGGTGTCTTTAACGAGTTACGTGACATTGGTGACCTAGTCGAAGCGACAGCTCCTGGCTCTGGAGCTGTCTCCGGCTTCTGGGACAATGACGAAGGATCGGAGGAAATTTCGAGAGTGTCGAAAGAAGTTTAATCCAGTACTTAATTTTTCCAGACCATGTGTGTTGATTGTATCTCTCCAGTCCGCTAAATCGAATAGCTATAATACTGTAGTCATCTTGCATCTTTATTCTGCTGTACTCGTGTCATACAAGAAATTAGCCAACTAGGATACTCTATCCCAATCACGATAACACAGTTCTGTTTTCCAGAGCATTGAAAAAGCTCTGATACACGTCTATGATAACACAGCTATCTCCTGTGACGATAAAAAACAACTCGAATAGCCGTTGTCCTTGAGAAAGGTGTCTCAGACCAAGACATCAAATGCACCAATCAAACATGTATATAACTTATTGGTATGCCAATGAGACGGACCTAAAATTCGCTGGACTAAATTCCTCGTCATTTTTCCAATATGATAGCGTTCAAGGAAGTTTCGGATGTTAGGACGAAGGACCCACTCTGACAACGACGCGCGACTCGTACTGCGACGTCAACTATGCCCGGTGGGCCCAGGATTATCGTAGGATATAGCCTGCTACTAGCTGTGACCACTCAACGATATTCAAGGCTAGAACGAAACGACCTTTAAATTAGTTGGATCACACTGATAAGAAAAAGGCCGCCTGGTCTTTCTTCTTGTATCTGAATTCTAGAGACGTGCGGGTTTGGTAAATTGAACGTCTTGGAATATACGTAACCAAGATGTCACAGTTTTATCTGCAAGCTCAGGAGGCGACAAGTAGTGTTCAGCCCTTGGCCTTAGGCCTTAAGCTTTAGGGTTTAGACGCCCAGGTCCGGTGGCCCGCTCGTCTAGCCCACATCAACGTAGCATCATTGACCAAGATGAGGTGCCGAAGTAAAAATGGGGAGGTCCATCGAAGGGCAAGATAACACCAAACACGCGCCGAAAGCTTGCCAGATTACCTTGAAGGGCAAGACGCATGGATAGATAGCCAAAAAACCTCATGAGTCCCACAGGACCACATCGAATGTCAGAATTTCGAGAAGATTTTACCTCCATAAAACGTAGTGCAAGACGTATCGTATGGTTGGTCAATAGGAATTCGAAGTTGGAGTTCTTCCGAAGAGCAGAAAGAGCGTGTAAGAACCTTCTGAGCGACCATAAATATAATACTTCGGTAGATAAGTCGTGTAAAAATAGATAGAAAAAGAAACCGAGATGAGCTAGTGCTAATGAATAAAATTTCGGTTTAATATGCGTTACCTCAAGTCGCAACCTGCAGCCGGGAAAGCCGAGAACAATTGAGGACGAGCATCCCAACGCCCAATGTCCACATCTAATACATGTGGGCAACTACGACAAATTTGGGGATATTAGCCTGTGCGAAAAGGGAAAAGGTGAAGGTGACAAAAGATGTGACTTGAAGCGAGTGTGTGACCAACCCCGTCTCTTCTGATTATTCGCGTAGTAGGCGAATAATAAACGTGGGTGATAGCGCAGCAAACCGTCAGAAGCCAGAAACGCACAGATGATTCGCGATAACAGGATGGGAATTGACAGCAAGATAGGAAACGCAAATACAAGATAACAGCGGCCATCAAATTTGGTAAAGTAAAGGTCCCATCGTCTCGAGACTCGAGAGTCGAGGGACTATAGTTACTTTTCTAGTTTTTCACAACTACGTTCTCTCTATGGCCGTATTCATTCGATGCCTCGAGGGTCTGTTTCTACTTACGCGTGAATTCGATATCGAGATGATGAGGGATGCTCAACCCAAATGCACCAAACTCGTTTTGGACCTGATGCTGATGAGGGCTGTTCTCTGGGAGCTTCCATTCAAAGTTGAGGAGCAGCATGCAGAGAAGTGTGCGTTGCTAAAATTAAAACGAGTGGACATGAGAAAATGTATGACGAAATTTAGTTTACGTCCCGACGCACCTCATACAAAGAAAACTGTCTGGCTACACATTGACGTGGGCCAGTGCCGAAGGGGATGTTGATGATCGGCCTCTGACGAGTGCCAATAAACCGGTACGGATCGAAAACTTTTGCATCAGGCCAATTGTTATCGTTTTGGTGAACAGCACAGACGTTAGGGATGACCGAGGTATTTGCCGGGATGTAATACTTGCCGAGAGTGACTGCTTCTGGTGTCCAGCGGGCAGGCAGGAGGGAGATAGGACTGTTGATACGCATCGCTTCTTTAATACAGGCGGTAAGGAGAGGCATGTTGGAGAGGTCTTGAAGATTTGGTTCAGTTCGGCCGTTTAGTACGGAGATCATCTCTGCTCGTGCTTGTATCTGGTATTCTGTATTCTTGGCCAGATGGTAGACGGCGCTTGAGAGGGCACCGGAGGTAGTATCCTGTTGATAATCGTGAGCATCCATCAATGAAATTTGATATCAGAGGGAAATAGATAGGGCTTGACGGAGAGGAGATAATCAGAAGTCGACGCACATGGCCTGCAGAGAAGAGAATGGCGAGGTTAGAGCGTAGCTCTTCATTTGAAAGTGTAGAATCTTCCAAGAGATAGCTCAGAAGGTCTAACCCAAGTTCTTGACGTTTCGCCTGTAAAAGTCCATCATAACGCGCGTTTAGCGCGTTAACATCGCCTATGACGGCATGACGGGGGAACCACATATCGAGGAATGGAAAGATTAGACGCGTGGGCGTGGCGATACGGGACATGACTCTATTAAAATGATCGACGAAGGAGTCCTGTGATGCTTGAAGTGCCTGGAAGTTGTGGCCAAGAAGCGCCGTACCAACTACGTCAAGTGTGTAGCGCTAATTTTGAACGAGAGCATAGGAGTTAGAACTAGAGACTTTGTTCGGACGGGTAAGGGTAAAGTTACCTGGACAAGATCACTGAAGCGATGTATACCGCCATCGCCCATGCCTTCAAAGAGTTCTTGAGCTAAGGCTACGAATCGGTACACTGGAATATCACGATCGAACGCTGCTTTTACTGATGCAGAGTGGCGTTTCCACATGTCTCCATTAGAGAAAACGACATTAGGACCGCTGAGAAATGTGAAGTGAAGATGATCCTGATAGTTCTTCTTTGGGTACTTTTCCATATCCTGGCACACGGCTTTGACGAGCTATAGATGAAACGAAGGAATTAGAGCCTGAAAATCACTTTCAAACTTAATTAAAAAACGCTTCGCTTACATGGGGATCGAGGACGTGAACGCCCCATTTTCCGAGCATGTACATGAGAACGACGCCATCGCCTCGTTTGGCAAATGGCACTATGAGTCGCTTGACACGAGAGTCGACAGACTCCCTTCGAGCATAACTCCAAATGCTCGCGTAAGGGGAGACTTTTGGTAAATGTCGCAGCTCTGCAGGTACGGCAAGAAGGTACTCCACAAAGACAAAGAGTGCACCCAGAACGAGCAACCAGCGAAGGTCAACAATTGCAAGTTGCTTTCGAAACAAAGCAGTAAGATACGCATCCACAGCGGTTGGAAAAGCAGGCCAAGGCATGATTGGGAATAGAGCATCGTACCAGAGGTCTTCATGGGCTTTATATACCCGTATTCCATTTTACGCATATGCATCTACGATAATTAGGATTAGTATACCCAAAACAGGGTGCTTTGCATTTCACTTCGCTTTTGGATGAGCTCCTACCATCTGAGGGTGTAATACGCCCTGAGAAACAAGAAGTAAATAAACGTATATCTCAGCGGTGAAAAGGAACAGATCAGCGATCCTCCTACGTTGATGGCCTGTCTACCTTGTATCTTGGAGAATGTGCAGACCGTCAGCTCTGCACCAAAATGTAAAAGGTTGCCGATGGGTCTTTGAGCTACACCGTTTGTCTAGCAAAATCGACGGTCAACGGTTGATCATGATAGACTGATGACTTGTCCTTCGTATTGAAGTTTGAACATTAGCATTCTGGCTCTCCTGAGTTTAAATTCATGCTGAGTCAGCGTTCCAGAAATTGCACCTGGGGCGGGACAGCAGAAGCACGCCGCTTATTTCGTTAACCGTTCGCTTATTCTAAGCAACCGATGAGCGAACGCAAAATGGGCGTCTGTGGCCATATCCATATTTCGTCGATTTTGTCGGTCGACTGGGGGTATAGCGGTTCTGCTACGGAGGTCATGATGACTGTAGAACGTTGATGGCGTAGCTCTGCGATTCCCGTCTACTTACGCATGCTACCAAACGGGCAGTTCTGGAACGCTGACCCAAAGTCTTTTCATTGAGCTACGACCGCGTGCTCTTACTTACGTCCCGACTTCGCACGTCACGTATTGTTTCAAAATAAATGTCCATATTTAGCCATATCATATACGTTTCTGGTCAAGTTGATTATTTATATTTGGAGCGAAAACACATGTCTATCAAAAAATGCTAAAAATGGTAAAGTGAAAAGTGAATTGTTGTATGTAGTGTTGTGCTCTTGACCAGGGTTTTACTATTATTTTAGTCGACCATCCTCGCATCAGATATCTGCTGCCTTCTTCTACGCTCCCTGTCGTCGCCATCCAGAGACTTGGGGAGACGCGTGCTCCACCACAATGAAATCGTGCAAATCGTACAGAGCACGATGTAAACCAGATGACCTCCCACCCTGCTACTCGCGCCCAGCTCAAGTGAAAATGAAAATAATGACGACACCGTAGACGGCGCGAGGGTGCGTACAGACGAGGCTGTTAGTTGCGCTAGACCGTTTGTTGTGCCCAAAGAGGACCGAGAAGGCGCAGCCGCTGCTATGTACATGAACATGCATGCTGCAAAAAAAAAGAAGAGAAAAGTTGAGCGTGAGTTCCGATAATGTATATACCAGCACTCCATAGACACCCACCGTATGACATGTATGCGAAAACGTAGGCCGATAATTGAATCATGATCCCGGCCCACACCCATACGCCCACCTTACCCCCGTCCCATTCCGCCATCAGAGATAAGACAGGGAAAAGCGAAAAACAAATTCCAAGCCCCAACAATCCACTCTGATAGCACATTCTATGGCCTAGACGTTTGCGCACCCACGCGAATCCAAAGACCTGTAAAGCTCCATTGAGGACTCCCCATAATCCGAGGATATTCCCTATCGTCGATGGTGGAAGTCCGAGGCCACCCAGACTTATGGGCGTCGAGTAGATGAGCGGGAGAAGGGCAAGGAGGGACTGGTCGAGAAAGGCTAGGAAGCCGAAGTTCGTTATCGGGATGAGAACTTGTGGGATGAACAATGATCGGAACGGAGGTGGTGGCGCCGAAGCAGAATACTTCCTTTTGATGGAGTTGGTACTGCTCGGTGTAATGGACCCTGAACTTCCTGGGGTGGCCGTGGCGCCATAGGATTGGGGCTGAGTGGTGAGAGAGGAAGGGAGTAAGCATGTTGTTGGTTGTGGAGAGCCGGATTCGTTGGCTTCAGCTAGTGCTTTAATAGCTTTTACTTGATTTTGTTGTTCAACAATAGAAGGTAAAGTCTAGAATAGATATGGGTTTTAGAGACGGTGCGGCATGAGAGATGGTTGTCTTACCTCTTTCAGACCAATGAAAGCAAGAAAGAAGGCAAATAGGGGAACCAAAGTAGCTACAAAGCAAGGTAGAAAATAGGGATAGTCTTTGAAGAATTGCAAATCCCCGAATGAAGCGGGCCACCGAACTGCTGGTGCAGTGAACGCACCACCGATTAGTGGACTAGGCGGATACAATGAGCCCCAACAATTAAGGTTTGATGGAAATAAAATAAAAATAGAACTTACCCAAACGTCGATCCGATAGAAAAGACGACGGGCAAGAAAGAAAAGGCTTGTGCCGCATTAGTCGCATCTGTGATTTCTGCCATTATGCTCTTGGTTACGCCGATGTTGCCGTTGAAAGCTCCTTGTGCGCATCGACTGAGTATGAGCATCCAATACCGTTTGGACATGCCAAAACAGAGCATGGCTGCCGCTAGACCTAACATGCCTCCCAGTAATATAGGTCGGCGTCCAACTTTGTCGGATGCACGGCCCCAATGGAGTACAGTGACAGCCTCAGCGGCGTAGAAAATGGACTCCTGTAGTACAAATTAATCAGATCCTCGGGGTCGAAAGGAAGGGAACGTACAATAAGCCCAACGAAATATCCAGTCTTTTTTTCATCACCTTTAGTGATACCAATTGTTCGCACAAGGTCGTTCACAAAGGGATATATCACCGTAGACGTTACAGGCTCTGCAACTTGTATAAATATGATGATGAAAAGTTGGAGTTTGGGAAGAGGGGTTATTGGCTCTTCTTCCTCTGCTTGAGTCTGACTGGCATTGGATGAAGCGTTCAACGTGGACAGCTGGGAGGAGGAGGAGCACAAAGGACAGTTGCAGCGATCAGGTTTGGAGGACATGCGGTACCACTACGACCAAGTTGAAAAAGAAGGACTTGTTTTAGGGGGAGAAGTGGGTGAAAGGGGTATGTTTTGCGGTTAAATAACACGTCTGACTGGCACACAGCTATACGAGTTAGTCTACCGCCGCCGCAAGGTGTTTTGGTCGGGACAAAAGAGTTCCGAGGCGGTAGAGTGGGCGGTTTGGAGTTTTGCTTGGATTTATAGTCAGGACGGATGTGGCAGTGACACTATTCGGTACCTGCAAATAATGACCGTGTGTCTCTTGTCTCGTTCTGTTTAAAGGCCTTCGCAGATCCCGTCTCCATGAGCTAACGTAGCCGCACACTTGAACAAACAAGTAAATGGAACTCGTGCAATGCGCTGACGAGGGTTGCTTGTTGCTCATTGTAAAACGCTGGGGCATTGTTGGCCATTGGAAATTTGACTGAAGCCAACAGGGTTTATTTGCTGACTAACCCTGAGCCGGCCTATGCATCAGTCCGCATCAAGGGTCAAGCTGGCTGGGCTTCATACTATTTGGGCCGAGTACCCGAAAGGGCGCATTTACGGCGTAACGTTGACATTAAGAATGTTTGGCCCGGGTAAAGGAAAGAAAGCGTCGAACCTTTAGCATACGGGCCTATGATTGTCATGTGAATCAGAATGATGCGAACAAAATGAGATAAAAGTAGATATTAGTTTAGGGCTTTTTACTGTTTAGTCTTCATTCAGAATTCCCGTCACGCCGTGTGTTAACACATCCCTGTTCGGGCGCCAGATAAGATTTCATTTTCTCAGGGCAAGATATGCAGTCACTACCCACACATGTCTCCTCTTGTCATGCTGTAAATATCTGTAGATATCTTTAGTTAGTCAGTACTATTAGTGGTTACACCACGTCGATTTGCACACATGGTGTTCGATTGCGCCACTTTTTCCCAGCTTACATACAAGGAGGGTTGGGTTCATGTTGTACATGAATGGAACCCGGTATTAGATGGACAGTTATCAGTGGCCAGGGTCGTCAGGGCTATCAGAAAAGCTCACGATCGGATAGCATTTGGACTCGTAATGACACACGATCATGTCTTCGAATTCTTCAGACCTTAACCCTCTTCGGTTCCTGGTGTATCGGAAACTCCAATCATCATGAGTTCATTATCTACTCCGTCTATGACCGAATGAGTCACCCAAAAATTTCTTACATTGAGATGAGATAAGACTACGATCGGCAAAATGACAACTTTCATTGTGAATTATGATACAACACGGAGGTATTCGAAATTCGATAATCAAGGAATCTGCTGGGCGCGAATATTGGGGTGGAGTCCACCCAAAAGAATCCTCTCCAGCTTGTCGGGAGAGATGCTTCCTGGGCCGGCATACGGCACTGAGTCGACCATGCTCTACGGAAGAAAAGACTCTGAGCACATTGGTTAGAGGCATAGACAAGAAAAAGGCTGACCCCGGTATCAAGCTGCTTGAGCTTGGGCAAGTTCACAGCGGCCTGAGGGTCAGAACCAATCTGCACAAATTGCACACCCATGGAGTTGGGGTGATGCGGCCCGTTCTTAATGCTGACACCAGCCTTGACCAAGACTGCACCAAGCTCGAATTCAGCTGGGTCATCTAGAATGTTTCAGAAGATGTTAGCTCATGACAACAAGGTAGACAATATGGCAGAGATCAACGTACTGGGAACACCGTCAGTGATGACAATGAGATCGAGAGGCTTGATCTCAGCATATGCGGCCGTGCCTTTGGCGGCATCTAACTTGGCGATGTGGGCGTTCAAGATCTGGCTAACCTTGGTACCCGTAGGTGTGTTGCCTGATGCGATGAACAACGATCAATGAACAAGATCACTTCAGTTTCCGGAGATAATAGAGCAGCGAGAAGGAACACGTGCGAGACAGCGTGCAGCTATAAAGAGCCGAATAGCTTACCACTTGGGCTGACTCTGGTCATGACTGCAGCCACCTTGCCTTTATCCTATATGGAGATACCATCGTAAGTGTGCAATATAGAACATTCAAGATAACAATGTGATCACCGTAACAGATTTGATTTCGGTGAATGAGAACTTGTCAGTCGAGTTCAAGAACGACAGATCAATGCCATCAGCATCGAACCCAGAGTCAATACAAAAGTTTGCAAGGCCATCGAGCGCATTGCGGGCCTCGACCCAACGATTCTCGCCAGACATCTGAATGCGCGTGGGTGCGCTTAACCGTCAGTTTTTTTATTGCTAAAGAGAATCTAGACTGACCGAGCCAGAGTCGTCAACAAGGAAGGAAACGTCATAAGCTCTGTAAGGACATTAGTAAGCAAGCGTAGATAAGAGAAAGAAAAAGCTTACTTCAGGTAGTTCTCGAGCTTCGATGGACGAGGCAAGTCAAGGATGGGGTTGTATGGCTTGATAACATTCTCTGGAGGCGGGGGCGGGATTTCGTTCGGGTTGATCTTCACAACATGAATTGTGACGACTCTGTCGGTTTCGTGTTTTGTTGGTTAGAGGTAGGAGGATGTGAATAAAACTAGCGACTCACGAATCGTCAAATTTTCCACTGCCAGCGACTTGCGCAGTGTCAGCGGTATCCTCAACAAAGACCTAAGATTAACAAATAAGCACGGCTGTCTGACTAGTTCATGTGTATGCGTACGAAGAAAGTAACATAGTCGGGGACGTTAGCTGATGCGGTCTCGGGTTTGGTAGACTAGTACAGATCAAAGGAGACAATTGAGCAAATGTACTAGAAGCGACGTACGAATTGAACATCCAGAGTGGAGGAAGAGTATTTAGGATTCAAAAAGTCTTTAGGTTTGATGTTCTCTGAAGTGGCTGAGTAATAGATGGCAAGGTCTAGAGTGACGGGCTCGTCACGAGGTTCCACTGGGAATGTAGTTTTGCCATTGGCCATGTCAGGGATCGGGCCCTGTTTGCCTGGTTGACTCAGGAAGAGCACGGAGCTACCAAAGACATTGGTCTGAACAAAGACTCCTTGACGATAGTCTTTCCTAGATATCTGTATGATAAAAACGATCAGAACGGTTCAAAGGCTTAGCGTAATGCCATACGTACAGCAGAGACGGTGATAAACCAATCCGGGGGGATTGTGAATTTGACAGTGCTGCCAACAGGTTTCGTGAATGAAGGTCGGGACATGGCTCTTGAGTCTAAAATCTGCTTTCATAACTTATATACGAGGACAAAGATCCATGCTCGGTTCAACAACGGCGAAGGTTCCCTATGAATTACGAGCAAACTTGTTTATTGTAACAGAACCAGTTCGCCCTAGTGCACCGTGAGGGCCGCATTAATATTGGTACCTGACCCTAGAATCTTATCGATCTTCGGAACTTGAAGAAGAAAACTTTAGATGGTGTCCTTCACATGAAAGAACCAGAATGAGGTATGGATAAGGTGAAGTCTCTTCCTGTATCACAAGATCCTTGAACGAACTCCTAAAAATGACCCTTGCGTCCGTTATTTTCGTCTTTGCTCGTTCCTTGGAAGTCCGATATCGCATTGATCAAAGCCGTCTGAGGGTAATGGGAGAGGATAGATTAACGCGATAAAGACAGAATCCCGGGCAAGAGCGAATTCTAGTGACTGCCTAAGAGTGAGGCAGGATGCCAGCGCCACTGGCACTGGCAGAAATGTGATCGGAGAAAATACATGGGAAATTAATTCTGTAGACAGCAAGCATGGAGAGAGTCGAGGTTCACATGCTGGATCATGGGTCAAATGAGGTAATTTTTGAGGTCGAAGACAAAGGGGTGTTAGTATATTATACAGACTTAAGTTAGACTTGAATGGAACACCCGAACAATAGCTTAGTTGGCAGATGGGGTAGGGGTCAGCAGGGAGGATAAGAACTCATTAGCGCCCTCCTAAGATGCAAGGAGATTTCCATAGCCCTGGAGACTTCAGCCCCGGTTGAGGAATCCACCAGAGATGATGGATCGATGAAGCGATGAAGCGCAAAGAAGGGTTCGAAAGGTGTGGTGTGTGTGGTGACTTTTTTTTATTTTCGGGCCCCGCTTCGGTTATGGACGTGCCGAGTCTTTCACTCGTGAGCTTCACCATCTACATAGAAACTTCGCCAGTGCAAATCCAAAAACCCTAGGATTTTCTTTGACGAAATCCAAATCAATGGCAAACCCGATACCTGACGTTCTCAATTATCCAAAGTTGCTAAAACCCCCCTCAGAATCGATCTGGGGCTAGTACAGGTTTGCTGAACAAGTCCCAATTGAAACTCCCACAAATCATTCCATGTCTCGCCCAACCTCTTCTGTGAACGGCTCCAATGTTGGAGTTGTAGTGCCTCCTGGCTGGACAGGCATAGTAACAGCGGTAGGCTCCGTCTTTCTCCCATCAAACAAAGGTCTAATTAGCACTTCGCAAGGTTACACGTAGGACCTACAATCAGCTCGTTACTTGCGACCACAACGACGGAGGATCCAGTCGAAAGACTCTTTTTGTGAACAAATGGCAAACACCAGACGTCGCCATGCTCGACACCTCCAACGGCGCCTCTCAACTCGGAATCAGCCCACAGACTACCGCTGTGAATGTAAACCTTCAGTTTTATCATTCTCAGAACCAGTCTGTAAACGGGGCGGCTCTGCAAGCGGATCAGTACAAGAGTAATCAAGTTAACCTTCTTGTTGTAAGCTTCCACTTTTGTGCCCTGCGCCCCAGTTCGTCTCCTGATGTCCTTTTTCAGACGGAGAAACCAAATAGCGCTCCGCCAGAGTTTCCTGACTATGTCTCGTTCATCGTAAGTTTGTTGGTCATAATATGGTTGTACAAAACGTCATTTTTCGTTCATCAGGTCCTAGTTGAGGATGCTCCACCAAACCAGCAGGTTGCTGGACAACCCAAATTCGATGACATGTAATTTCGGCTATCGTTGGTTTTTACATATACACTTTCTAACAGGTTTCCCCAGTGTGGTCACCGTCCACTGCATGAAAAACCAAAGCTCAACAACTGCTCCTCCTCGCCCAGTTTTCAACTTAGCGAATATCCAGGGAGATATCTTGTAGGGCTTTCGTTCACCCATCATGAATAAAGAGCGATTCTAAATATATTACAGACCAGCTCTACCCAAGGCACTCGAATATTTCTATTATTTCCAAATTACCGACGTTGGAAGGTTCCGCAAGACTTTTGGAGAGTTCATCGTACCGAAGGTCACCGACTCCCTACAGCTCACGACCAACCCACCACAAGCGGGATCGGCGTTCCTTGGACTCAACGTCGGCTTCAACCAACTCGCTCTCCAGATGTTTGATTTGAACGATGATTTGTTGGACGATTCCTTTGTGAAAGGGGCACAACAGGATTCCAAATCTCTTGGTGATGCGGGCACCCAGCGCGGTGACTTTTGGACTCCTAATTGGGACCCTGAATATAAAGTTGATATCCATGGCATCTTCCTCATCACTGCCTTTACCGACGATGTCGCAGCCAAATTCGTCACAGACATGGAAGCCGCATTCTCTTATACCGCGAACCGTAAATCTCTCAAGAAGGTCGTGTTGCTCAAGGGCGCACCTCGTCCTGGCGGAGAACGACCTAATGATCACTTCGGATACAGAGGCGGAATGTCCAACCCACAAGTCAGAGGCGTTACATTCGAGACCCCCGCACAGCCAGAGATCAGGTTCCCAGGTTCACCCATCATACCACTTGGCGTGATCGTCATGGGCTATGACGGCGACGTAGATAAGGATAAGCGACCTGCGTGGGCCAAAGATGGCGCTTTCATGGTTACTCGTAAGCTGAACAACCTCGTTCCCGAGTTCGACGCGTTCGTGTTAGAACATGGACCCACGATCTTCCCTAACATTCCCGCTCAAGCTGCTGCCGATCGTCTTGGTGCCCGTCTGTTTGGAAGGTGGAAAGATGGTAAGCAATTGCCGCCTGTGATTACACCAACGCTAACGAAAATCACAGGCACTCCTACTGAGCTTTCACCAGATAAACCTGACTTGGCAATTTCAGGCGACGACAAAAGAATCAACAACTTCACATTTAACCAGGCCGCTGGGCAAACTCGCTGCCCATTCGCATCGCACATGAGGAAATCCAATCCTCGTAATGATGTTTCTCCAGTCGAGACTGCTTTCAAACATTTGTATGTTTTTGCTTTCATCGTCACAATACATTTCCCCACAATTCTGGTCATATAATATAGCATACGGAGGCACAACATGCCCTATGGCCCTGAAGTAGTCGCTGAAGAGCGTGACGGCAACGGCACAATCAATGAACGCGGTTTACATGTAGTATGTTATGCAAGCAGCATCGTTCGTGGCTTCAAGTTCTACCAGCAAGGTAAATTCTTTTATCTATAAGTCACCCACTGAACTCAACATCGGCTTCCGTAGCATGGTACAATGATCCCGACTTCCCTCCCAACAAGCCCCAGGTTCCTGGAATGGATCCTGTTTTCGGCCAGACTGGAGCAGAGCACGAAGGTGTCCATCGCTCTATGACTGGAACCAATCCTACTTTGGAACAACAGCTGATGTCTTTCCCGAAGAAATTCATAGACCCGAGAGGAGGAGAATACTTCTTCTCGCCGTCCATCTCGACTTTAAAGGACATCATCGGAAAACCTTCAGTATAGGCGCCAAGACACCTAGATACTGAGGTGTGCTGAAGGATGGTGAGAATGAAGGAAAGAGTTCGCTATGTAAATCAAGTTATCATGTGTAACCTGTCTGTATCGTTGTACAATAATATGATTCCTCTGTGTTTTCAACATGTTGTCTTCGTTTATCCCCACGCTTGATTCTTACGCAAGGGTAATACAGAGCTGGCGTGTTGTGCAATTTGATCAACAGAACAAAGCCAGTCGAGTCTATCACGCAGCGAAACATGGGAGACGAAATGATAGATCACTAGATTATAGGATTAAAAGATTAAAAGTTGATTGAAATGTTAAAGAACGATAACAACTCTAGATCTTCGATTTTTATCTTATCAAGAATCTTATCAAGAAGTTTGAAATAAAAAACGGATGGTGAACTCATGGGTAGTGCTACTATTGATGCTTGGAATAGGTTTGACTTGTGTAGATTGTCTTAGATTTTTACATGGTCATCACGAAGTACATTTATTTACTATATAACGAGGCTTCACTCGTTTAGCAAGAAGGGCGATTCATTTACATCATGCCCCATCCTCACTTCTGAACAAAGTGAATGGCCGCAACTCTGCAAAACAATGTTTAACCAAGGCAGAGAAAACATGGTACATACTCACGCGTCGTCAAATTGGCCAGAACCTGCTTCTTGGGTAGGGGTATCCTCGACAAAGACCTGTGGCAAGTTGAGCCAATACACTTTACAGTTAAACGGTTTTATTTACAAAGAAAGTGACGTTGTCCGCTCCGTCAAAAGATCCAGGAAGTTTCGCAGCCTAAAAGTTTTCATTGTTCACTACTGGATATGAATAAGATAGCATTGCACATCTTACTTTGACGACATGGATTTTGTTGCTAAATGCCTTGTTCGTTGCCAAAACCTCGGCATTCTTGACTGGTGTTGTAGAATAATAAAAAGAGAAGTCCAACTGGTACTCGTCCTCTTGTGCTACCAGAGGGAGTGAGGTCGCCTTGTCAAGAGTTATCTTCATCTGTTCGTTCACCGAATTTGGCTCTGAACCAAACACACGAGTGTTTCGGACGAAGAAATCATAGGAAACGGCAGCTCCTTGAGTATAGGGCTTTCGAGAGATCTACTCTAGATATAAAAACAGGTGCGA
The DNA here is from genome assembly GCA_018221785.1 of Calocybe gangraenosa. Lineage (NCBI taxonomy): Eukaryota > Fungi > Basidiomycota > Agaricomycetes > Agaricales > Lyophyllaceae > Calocybe > Calocybe gangraenosa. The sequence continues at coordinate 28,584 of JABCKK010000061.1, forward strand.
GCTAGGCATTTCAATGGACTTACGACAGTGGTAATGGCATACCAATTGGGCGGGACAGTGATTGAAAAGTTGGGTCCGACTGGGTTTGATGCTTCTGGTCGAGTGACTGGCATAACTAAAGACACTGGATGGGTTCAAGTAAAAGTTGGGGTGCAAGCTGTTATATGGCTAGAAAATGTTTGGGTTCCTGTGAGTTCTTTAAGAAGGGGGTTGAATCTCAGGTGAAATTCACGGTATAGAATCTCACTTGAAGATAGTTAGGATACCCAAGGATTGGGACATCCGATAAGAATTGACAGGGAGAAGGCACACTTCAGAACGCCGTGTAATGTTCTAGTAAAGTTGGAGATTGATGTCATATTGACCCCACTTATCAGAAGTAGGTTCGCTATGAATGATCGTGGGCCTCGGCATCTGACTTCTAGATCATGATAACGTCGGTACTCTCAAGTCCTTGACAGATTGAATGAAGACATGGAGGTTCTGAAAGCGAGTAAGAGGAAATGAACCCAGGGGGAATCAGATTTGAGCTTGGTTTGAAGTCTATTTGGTTGTGTTTTGTCACGGCTTTTCTTACTTCCGGTCCTCGAACTGACCTTGGCATTGGCAGGTGGCGCATTTTCTTGATGCTGTTACCCTTCACGACTAACCAATAGGGTTGCTTTTTTCATTCACAACAACCAATGTGCCAAATCTAACGCGTAAGTTATGGAAGGCTTTACAATGACTCTTTCCAGTTCTGATTGTATCTTCTAGATGCTCATCGTGGTTGAACGTTGAACGTTGAGTCGTCACAGAAGGGATGTCGAACTTAATCTTATGGGTGCAATTTTCCATTCTTCACTCAGGAACTCTCTTGGAAGTCCTCTTCAAAAAACGTGTGGGCGGAAGTGAAAACTTTAGCCGCCAATGTGACCGGTTGGAAACACCCCAATCTATCGGCCACCAATTAGGTGTATTCATGATGTTATCGGTCTCGGCTCCTCTCTAATTCGCAATACAATCAGCACGATCCATTCATATATGATAGCGATAGATAATAGATATGAACAAAACAGGGTCACCAGAAGGCACCAGGACGGGGGAGATCAGGTGGTACCATGGGGCAAAGAAGCCTGACGCCTCGATCGGCTCAAAGACGAAGAAGGAAAAATAAAGTAGAATCCCGGGTTTCTGGACGAAATCCTAACATCTAAGGACGCAAACCCTGTACTACGAAATGTTTCTTATAAGTGCGGAGCTTGCTGAAGCAAATCACAACTCATCGCACTCATACCATCATGTCTCGCCCCAAGCTTGTTTCTTCTACCGGTACTAGCTTCAAAATCGAAATACCCAATGGGTGGTTCACTACCATCAGTTGTGTACGTTTGAATCATAGCATCGAGGAGCGGTTGTTAACTTCTTCCCCAGGTTTCTCGTAAACCTTACAATCGTTTGATCGTCGCTCAATATGAGTTCGCCGAATTTCCCCGCACTGCCAAGATTGTCAATACTTTTGGCAAGCCAGACGAGGTTATGAAAGACCTTCTGACAAGCGATATAACCCTTGGAATTATTCCTCAAGAAGAGACGCAAACGATCTCACTGGATGTTTACTACTCCACGACCGGCTCCATTAAAAGGGAAGCTCTTCAAAAAGACCAGTACAGAAGCACCAGAGCTAACATCATCACGGTACAACAACGCTACACTCTTCAACCTACTCTCAACTGACGTAGACCAGAATAACAAACCTACTGGCGCACCCCCTGAATTTCCCGATTATACTACCTTCTTGGTAACTTCGAAGACATTATCTGTGAGCTGCTCTAATCAGGTGATACACTAGATTTTTGTGGAAGATGCACCTGCAACGGCTCAAGCCGCTGGAGCGACCCAATTTGATGATGCGTAAGTGGTATCATTTGTTGTTTAATACTCATCCAAACTCAAGCGTATGCCTAGTATGATTGCCGTTAATATTATCAAAGGGTTTACTCAACCAACTCCACCCCCGGTCGATACTGGTTCCCAGGCTCTTGCTCAAACTGGTAAAGATGCTATCCAAGAGTTTATCAACCAATATACCGATCCCACTCTCCCCGGTCCAACAATCCCGACTCCACCAGACCAACTTCCTGTACCAAATCGTCCAACTACTTCTCCTGAGCTCGCAGCACTTCCTGTGGGTATCATTGGAGCTGGTGTATCAGGGCTGTATATGGCAATGATGCTCGACTCCCTCGGGATCAAGTACGAGCTTCTGGAGGGATCCACTCGTGTTGGAGGCCGCCTTCACACACACAACTTCCCGACCAACCAAGGAAAATATCAATATTACGTCAGTTCTCTGTTGGGTTATCAAACAGTATGAATACTGATACCAAAACCTCGCTATTAGGATGTGGGGGCCATGCGTTTCCCAGACACTTCGTTCATGCAACGCACGTTTGATCTTGCCCGTAACAGATTGGGTCTCAGAGATAAGATGTTGCCGTACATCCGTGGTGACGACGACGCATTCCTAAGTTTCAATGGCGTCACAATAACCAAAGCAACGGATAAGGCTACTGCCGCCAGCCTGGACATCTTTAGATACTCCAAGTCCAAAGGTGGTGAAGTCGATGATGAAGATGTCGCCCGCGGGTCAGGTTACTTCTGGGATGTTCACCTTGGCGATCTTCGTAAACTCTTCGTCGACTATCCCTTCGATGTCGCTTATAAGAAGTTAAGGGAACTTGACGATCATACGGTCTCAAGTTACCTTACATTCGTCAAGAAGGTTCCTTACGCTACTTCCAAATGGTACGAGACCAGGGAATCGCGTACAGGTTTGAATGACGAAGCTTTGACGGAGACTGTGCTTGCATCGCTGGTATTCAATGATCCTCGATTTGCCGGTCAGGACATCAAGTGGTATTGTTTCGAGTAAGTTCTCCCGTGGCTAGACATCGACCAGCAATGACTCACTCAATTTTTTAGCGGTGGTTCTGAGATCGTTCACAAGGCCATGACTAGCAGGGTACAGACCAAGCCTGTTCTAAATCACCGAACGGTTGCCGTCAAGGAGACTGACAATGGCCAGAGTATCACTCTTACAATTGATCTATCTGGTGGACCTCAGCAGGTCCCTCAATCTCGGATAGAGAAGAAGTATTCCAACGTCATTTCCACTATGTCTCTGGCATGTTTGCGCATGGTTGACCTTGACAAGATCTATCTCTCTCAAGGACAGCGCGATGCTGTCCGTCAACTCAATTATACGCCGTCAATCAAGATCGGTATCCAATTCAAGTCACCTTGGTGGGAGAAACTCGGTATCGTGGGTGGTCAATCATCGACCGATCGCCCGATCCGTGACGTCGTCTACCCATCCTATGGACCGGACGACTCCCACCCTGGTTCCCAGAACTGGAGCAAATCTAACTGCATGATTGCTTCGTACAACGGCATGCAAGACTCTCAACGCTTAGGTGGTCTCATGAAAGGCCGCGGAACGCCTGAAGAGAAAGTTCTTCTCGATCTTGTCATGCGTGACCTCGCCACCTTGCACAATGTCAATGTCGACGATCTTTGGAAGGAGTACGAAGATTATTTCCCGTGGGACTTCTATCGCGACCAGTTCCAACTTGGTAAGGATAGGACTGCTCCTATCTTGCGTCGCAGTTGCTAACGCCTTTTGACAACAGGCGCCTTCTGCCAGTTTGGCCCGGGCCAATTCAGGTACACCTACCCTCGCCTGACAGCGCCTGCCTCCAAACAACAGAGGTTCTACTTTGCTGGTGACGCCACGAGCACTTTCCACGGGTAAGGAATATCCAATTTAATGGCTTGTGCATCAGTCCAAACATTTCTACTGTAGATGGGTCGCCGGCGCTCTCAACTCGGGTTGGAGAGCTGTGTTGAGCTTACTGCAGAACCATCCTGAGTTGAATCCCAACCCCAGCGAAGACATCATTGCGAAATTCAAGAACCTGTGGGGACCCTCCGAAGAGTGGGATCCCAAAGATCTCGCCGTTCACAACTACGTCGCTCAGCAACTCACTGCCTTGGATAACAAGACTCAGCCATGAATGTAAATGTATACTGTAAAAATGTACATCACGTATAACATTGTAAATCGAAATATCGCACGCTCCCCTATCTACCTTTTAAGGTCATCCGGCAGGTAGTGAGATGATGCCAAGCATCTCCGGAAGCCTCGGCTACCATAATAGACATTTGAAGAGCCCGAAGGGTTATATACTCATGCTACATATTTAAAATACCACGGGAGCTAGCCAACAACATCGAAGGCCAAGCGAGCAACGTTCGTTTGAGAGTGCAGCGCGTATCAGCTGTTTTTCATTCCGGCGTTGAACGTACCATGTTGAAAGATAATACTTAGGCCACTTCTGACATATTCAAAGGTCTGGTATGCAATTACCCTTCCCTCTTTTTTTCTCTCGTTTCTTTCACAAGGATTTCTCCCGATCAAAGAGCCCCTGGCCCAATCGTTGATATACAACCCTAGCCTAGATTGAAAATCACTTTCTGTGAACATTGTTGATCGACATGATCTTAGTTATAGGTCCGGTTATATCCCAACGCACGCTCCACGTGTATCACTACCTTCAGCAACCATGTACCTTCAGCATGAGATGTTGCAATCGTGGAGAAGTGCGTACTCGTTCGCCTGTCAGAAATCCATTGTCATTTTAATCCTAAGCCTAGTCGCATAAAAATGACTTACTGCGGTCTGGAAGTCTTCATACATCTCATCCGATAGTGGGGTCGGGGGTACACATTCTTTGTAGAAGAAAAACCCAACGTCTTCGCCATATCCAAATTCAACATCTAAATACATTTCCTGTTCACCTGCCCAGAGCACGGTCCTAGATTGTCCACCGAGCGGAGTTTGGGGCAATTTCCTCGTGTTATACAACTCCACAGACCATTCCCGTTCTCCACGAGAAGAGTTGGGTTGTCCAGGAGGATCAATACTGGGTCCTAGTGGTAGCGCGTTGGGGTTATGTTTTGGAATGGTTAAGACCTGCACTTTCATCTGCGGTATGATTCCCTCCTCCTTTTTGGCACGGTTTTGAGTTAAACGATGGTGAAATTGCGAGTTTAAAATAACCCACCACGTCACGTATCAACATGACTATGAAATCTTTCAGCAGCAATCGAGTAAGGTCGTCTGTAGTGTGGTCACTACGCTTCTGGGATTGTGACGGGATAGAGGCTCCCAGAGCCACCGATAGAAATAGTGGTAGCACAAGTCCGGAAAGGATGGTTGGGCGAATAATGAGCATAATGAGAATAATTCCGTACAGGCAAGATTTGGGTGTAATGCAGGTGTAAAAAGAGATTACTTTTACTTTTGACAATTTTTTTAAACGGAGCCAGCTCAACAGAAAAGCCAATATCAGCTAGGGTTTTTATAGTCACGATCATTCGGACGTGACTAAGCTATTCCGATCTCATCCCCTTTATAACGACTACATTCTTTCATTAGCGTCACCTTGCCTACAACCGGATTCACGCATTTCGTTTCCTGAGCGTTCCGCCGCCAACTGTTTACATATATACAATGTATTTACGACTGACTGTTTATGTAGGGCTCAAGAAAGATTACCGTTGTGAGAATGAACCTGTTCCGATCATAATAAGTAAACTTGATCAACATCATCAACAACATATCACGATGTAACCCAAATGGAAACTCACTGATAGAGGAGAAGGAGAAGTACCGATGCTATCTAAGGGACAACCAATATAGGTGCGACCATGGTTCGTCGCCACTAAAGACCTCAAAATCACTCCATTAGCTCAGTCCGTCTCTGGCTGGAGCGCGACCGTCCTGCATTCCATAGAGAAGCCTCATGCAAAATCATCGATTAAGGCGTTTTCTGTTTTGTTCTCCCGGTAACTCATGAGTCATATCTACCAGCTCGTACA
>JABCKK010000062.1:0-38679 GCA_018221785.1 Calocybe gangraenosa
TATCAAGTGCAGTGTAAATTATAGGTATACGCCCACAAGTCAATGGTTGTTTGGCCCAATCTGAACACAGAAGAAAGGAATCAAATTAGGACTTAAGGATCACAATTGAGTGAAGGCACCACAAACCTGAAACTTTGGCATCTCAGATGCAGGTTGGGGGAATGGGTGATCTGGAGATCCATCATAACGCAACAGGTGATCCATGAAGCTCAATCTGGGAGCTGGCAATATTTGGCTCCAAAGGCGCCTTTGCGCCAATTGTGTCAACAGTTCATGCCGCAGAGGTTCAAGGATATCAAGTTGCATTGGCTGCAAAGAATGTATGATGTTTGTGGGTCCTTGAAGGTCCTGACTTGAAACTTTGAATTTCCATGTATACCAAGATTTTCCCTGCTCTACAAAGTCCATTGTAGAAGGCTGATTTAAGTGCTGTATTGCAACCAAGAAGTCTCCAACGTCATTGCCGTGTCAGGACATAATGACAACGACACGAGCCATTAGCTGAGCTGCTTTCAAAACAGGAACAGAGCAATAAGGGTCTAGTAACAACTCACAATAGGGGGGTTACCCTCTGGTGTTGTCATTGCCATCTGGATCCTATAGCTAGGTAGCTGTCATCCTCAAATGCCTGGATCAACTATCAATATACCTTACCATATGGTAAATAATCTGCCAATGATTTGGCATTGTCCAGATTCATTGGAACCTCTTCTTTGGCTCCATGGATTGTGTACCCATTTGCTGTGATGACTGGCATCAACGTAAAATAGGACAGAACTCCGGAGTCAATTGTTTGGACCCAGCCTATGTTGGGCATGGCGGTTTCCTTCTTTGCAAACTTGAATGACCTGGAATGATAGTCTGCTAGGTATACAGCTCTCTAAGTTTTAAAACAGGTTAGAATGGGATTTTAGATGCAATAGCACACATACTGTTACATCCAGGGTGCCATTTTTCTGCAAATCATACCATTTTCCTGGCATCCTGCTGCCCATATTTGCCCTTTTTGGCACATTTGAGTTGATTTCTGGATTTCTGGTTTTGGGCTTGGTGACCCAGTATAAGGCGTCTTCTGTCCTTTTGTGGATTTTGAACGGTCATCCATTCCTAAGGATATTGAAAACAAGTGAAAAAGAACAAGTCCTGTGAGAATGAATCTGAACCTCAGCATCATTGAACAGCAGAGGTAAAATGAAAAGGTGGACTAGTATGAAGAAAACCAAGTGTAGTTTTTTTTCTTGCCTGCTTACTTTATTTCAAAAACTTTAAGTGCTGCTGGCCAGGAGTGGCACGAGGCGGTTGTCAAGGTGGGCAAGGTTGGATTGCCAATGGACATTGAGGTGCCCATCAGTTTCTATTTGAGAAACAACCAATCATTTCCAGTTAGTTCCATATGCTACTTTGGTCCTGTTTGTGCTTTAACTTTGAATCCTGATATTAGTGTAGTTGGCAACATAGCCACCATCTGCCAGCCAGCAGAATGGGCAAGGGTGGGTGGCAAAATCTGGCAGAATAAGATAGCCAAGGGATGTTCTCAATAATCAGATTAGCAATATTAGGGAGGTTTTACCAGTTATTTTGCTCATTCCACCATGACTGGTCAAGCAGCGCCATATATCAAGAAGCACTTTACCTTTGTAGAGATGATTCAAAATGCTTCAGGACGCAAGAAGTATGAATTTAATTATTGCAAGATTCAACTACAACATCGCAAGAATAAACTTCTCAATCACCTCAATAACAAGTGCAAAGATGCACCAACTGAAGCTAAGAGAGAGGCAGGTAGTGCAATCATGGAAAAGGCAGGGGTTAGTTTGGAGACAGCAGCGCCAACTACAATTTTGGGTCAGGATCAAAGCTTGGTGTTAAAGAAGCAAAAGAAAGATGCCAGTACTCTTGATGGTTATGTTGATCACCCTATGATTAGTGAACAGAAAGCCCAAGCCAATGTCAAGCTTCTCAGGTAAGTAAATATAGCACTCCCCAACTTTGGATAATTGTTGATCAAATCAAAGATGGATTGTTCATGCCAGCATCCCATTTTGTGCAGTTGACAACTGGTTTTTTGGCAATTTTATGCATACTGTAAGGCCATCTTATGACCCACCAAGTAGCTGGACCCTTTGTTGGTGAACGGATTCGGTTTGATATATTAGAGCAGCATTGACTCCAAGCAAAGGCCCTAGTAACACTATTATATGATGGGTCGGAGGATATATTGAAGCAAAGCTTATATGGAACTGTGGCGGCAGGAGTGAAAGACTATCCATCAATTATAGGCCTTTCTGATCAAAGTGGAATCCGAGGTACATCTGAGAACTACCTTGTGAATATCAAGACAACTATTGAGCGCTCTGGGATTGATACCAAGAGGCTAATTGCATTGACAACTGATGACCCAACTGTTATGCAATTGTTCCGGAAGTTATTCAAGAAGGAGTTCCCTTGGATTGTTGTGGGTCACACTCTATTTTTGCATCCAATTAGATAGGCTTACATTGTTGGTAAAAGAAATTAAAGACTCACATTGAGACACAATGATATAGCCTGATCCTTCAAGAGTTAAGTATTAAAACATACCGGTAAAACATATCTTTTGTCTCTATAATATTGTAGCCAAGCTCATTAAGATTATTAGTCCCGCTTTGCAGGCTTTGTCTTCATGTGAGGAGGCTCAAAGAGAAATCAATGGACTTTCTCCCATTGCCCCCGATGTTTTGAGGATTATTAGTGACTATACATACTGGGAGTTACTTGATCAGCTCATTTGCATCTGCAAGCCAGTATTTGATGCTATTGGAAACCTCGAGTCTTGACAGACCAACCTTGCTGATTGCATGCTTGAACTCATTTGGGTTGCTCAGCATATTTCATGCCTCACTCCTGATCCCTTCGACAATGTTCAATTTTGTATCCATGCAATCTCGGTATTCAATCGCAAATTGCATTCAATGAATACAGATATTCATGGTCTTGCCCTATACCTCCATCCACTTTGTCAATGTCTTGCTATTCACCAGTCTGCAAAGGCTTGATCTGTCACACGCTACGCTACAGTAACCCTTGGACTTGCTGCCAAGTGGAACTGGACTCCTAAAGCCATTACTCAGCTTGCTCAAGACATCAAACTATATAATATAGGAAAAGAGCTGTTTGCTGGATTCAGTAGGGATGCGTTGACATATTGGGAAAACCTTGTGATTCGTGGTGACAACCATCCTCTGAAAACACTTGTGATTACTCTGTTTTCTATTGTTCCCCATTCAGCAGAAGTTGAGTGACTGTTTTCAGACCTTAATAAAATCCAAGGTGTGAAGTGATCTAATCTCAATGTTGACACATTTGAGACACTTGCCAAACTTTGCTCTCACTACTCCTTTCAGCTGTGGGAGATGAAATCTGCAAAAGGTAAATTGATCCACTGCACTCACAGCCATATGCATATGCATGCCAAGGAAGGAATCAATGTGGATCTAGCAGAGCAGTTAGATCGGGAATTTACTTATGTGCCGCCAATGATCACTGAAAAGGGTCCAGAAGAGAGTGGGGTTTCTGTGCAGCTGCCAGAGGAGTATGACATGGCTGAATTCGAAAAGGATTGGCAGGAGTTTGAGGAAGAACAAGCTAGGGCTTCCCTCCAGATAGGATCTGAGACAGTTGTTGCTGCTGAATGTTATGTTTGTACGTCAACGCAACGGTCAAAGACCAGAGCTTTGCTTGATAATAGGCAAAGCTGAGGTTTTAACGCTCAGAAAGTTCTTAGGTCGAGAACTAAGTCCGGACAAGTCCTGAGTTCAGTATTGGGAGGATGTCTTAGATAGAGAAGAGGGATAAACGAGACTAGATTGAACTAGAGAATCCTACTATACACTGTAGCTCTTATATACTATGGGTGGCTAGTGGTTCTAGTGAGTTAATGACTAAGTTCTTGTCCGCTCAAGACAATTAGATGATAGAGTACTGGATGAGGATTGGAGGATAAGGAGGGAGAAGTCTTGGGGCAGAGGGTTAAGGGATAGATAACAAGAATAGAATATGGCAGGGGGTTACGGGCTCCAGTAGGAGTAAGGAGTATAACAAGATGGGACGTCAGGGGCCGTGAAGTATTAGGTAGGGACAAGCCGTGATATAGCAGATGATACAAAGATAGGGGATGACAAAATGAAAAGAAAGAAAAGGAGGGATGGAGAGAGGATGGGGACAAGAAGAAAAGGAGAGTGTAACACTGAGGAGTATGACAAAGCCAAATTTGATTGCATTGAGAAGGGTTTAGGACCAGAGAGCTATACAGAGGAGGTATCAATCCATGCTCACAGCGGGATCAGAGCTGAAGAGGTTGACATACTGGATGTTTTACGCAATGTGGGCTTTACGGACTGATTATAACATTTGTTACTATCTACAGTCTACTACATTCAGTATACCTATGATGCTGCCAGATCTTGCCAGTGTGGGAATCTGCCGTTTTGCCGGCAGGCCGGCAGCATGAACTCAAAAATCATCCTGCCACGGTCGCTGATATGTACATAAAAAAACACTACTTATTTATAAACACTGGTTTATAAACAGGATTTACAGTGGAGCCTCCGGACAATCACGTGGTGTCTGCATTTGTAACCCAGCAACTCCGGTAACTTTCGGTTAACGTTTGCACATTTCCAATGGTGCTCCTTCAATATTTGGCCCTGGATATTCAAGTCTACCTTCTATCATTCTTGTCTCCCCCGGACATCATCTCTATAAGACAGGTAAATCTGCGATAAGTCCATTCAACCTTGTCTTGATTTATGCCAGAGCAGACTTGCAGTCAAATCTATGCAATATCTAAATTGCGAGTGGTATGGATCAATGCTTGCGAAACACACATCTTACGGAAGGGTTATCCATTCACAACGAGACCGCTGCAAATTATGACAGATTCTGACTTGGAACAGCGCACTTGTCACGCCTATCATCTCGCCTCTCGGTGGCTCTCTGGGATAACTATGCCTCGTCGCAGACTATCCATTGAAGCAGCTGCCGGCACGCATATTTCAGATATACACTTCATACCCGGCTTCTCTGGAAAATTCGTCCTAACAGTTTCCAAAGCCATTTGGGACGTGCTATCCATTTGGGACACCTCTGCGGGAGGTCGAAAAATATGCGAGTGGTCCCCAAGGGGTGCCATTTTCAATGGCATAGCATTAAACACGGATCCTGATTCTGAGGCCACTATGGCGATATCCGTATCACAAAATGACGGGTCTGTCATATAAAACCGTCACTAACATTTCTTGCCTAAGCTTTCTACATAGGCCGCGCATCGTGCAGCTCCTATCATTACATTTTGATACAGGAGGCGCTTGTTCGCTACGCACAATATGTTCTATATCATCTAACATGAAACCCATTTACCTCCATGCTGAAAATCTTGCGATAAGCAACAACGCTGTTCGTACGGAGATCTGGAACTGGAGAGCCGGAACCTCGGCTATCCTTCAGGGGCACCAGAATGAAGAGACGGAATGGCAGGTATGTTGCTTAGCTGACCATGTCGCCTTTGCTCAGGAGTCGCTTAGCTTGGTAGGTCCCTACAGGTTGTATATGCATACCACAGTATTCTTGTCATAAGGGATTCGTCCATCCTCCTTTTCCCCGAGCCAGAACTGCATGAAACGCCAGATACATATAGACCTTTCGTTCGACATTCCTGTTCCTGGATACTCAGCGTTTCAGCAACCCTTACTCCCCCCGGCTCGCCACTTTCGCTTTCAATCCTCCTCCGTGATATTACAAACGACCTCTGGTCTTCCAGGCCCCATACACTCAGCCTCTACACGCTGCAACCAAACCCTGACTATAACCCGAACTGCCCTGATCCTCTCAATCCACAAGACAAAATTCCATATATATTTCCTCCGATCTTGGTAAAATGCCTTCCTAGCTTTCAGGCCTCTTTGTTTTGTCACACTGCAGTTCTCGGGCCGTGCAATACAGCCGCATGGATAGAACCTCGGGACCGAGCTGTAAGAGGTTTAGTATGGGACGGAGACGAAGAACTTCGCTTCGAAACCACCGAATTAACCGGGGGGCACGAGACTCTTGTAATTGCAGCATTTCGTGGGTCTCTTGTACAAAGTGGGAACCGCGACGGCATGTGGGCCAAGGTAATATGTGTTAATACCTTGAACAACTGGAGGTCCCTAGCATACGATGAGGAAATGGGGCGCATAGCACTTTGTTCGGCTTTTGGGAAATTAGTGGTGTTCGATATATGAGAGCACACCCCTGTATTCTAGCCGATGGCAGCCAGGTAGATTGTAATACGCAAGCCTGTTCAGAAGAGAACGCATCATTGACAAAACCTGCAGTGTGTTTGGATGACTGGTTGTTGCGTTATGATTAGTTGGTGCCAATGCAAGCGGAAGTTTTGTCACGGAATGATACTGCAACTGGTTTTGTTGACAGAGACGTAAGCTATCTCCCGTTCAATGTTTGCTCAGACAGGTTGTCAATGTATGCGCCCAGCTTGCCGGCCCAGCCAGGGTATATGCTTGACCATGCGTAGTTCAGGTTACAGTAGTGTAAACTTTGGTCTATCCACGCTATTCTGTAAATTTCCAGGTTCTCGGTGACCCAATATTTGTGTAGAGTATGCGAACATTCAGGGAGTAAACGGCTTATGAACCACAGAGCGTTTTTCATTGAAGGGTAACTGAATATACGGTCATGTGACCAAGTGGCATGTGACAATGAACCAGCTGCCTAACGAACTATTCTTCACCCCCAAGAGGAGCATCTGTTAAGTCTGTTGATGGACACTTCACATCAGGACAGGTGATATTACATGAACATACAAAGAAGGCCTAAGCGGATTGCTCCATGTAGCTAACCACACCACTCGTCAGAAGTACCTCGCATGCCAGATAAGTATGATTTTGCACCAATTAAACTTCCAACTTAACTGCAGGGATTTCACATACGCGAGTCATACGATATGTCATTGAGTGGCAACACCATCAGTATCATGACACATCCAAGCAGGCTATTGGCTAACTAGCACATTGTTAGAATGCCATAACGGAGCATTTTTTCGAAGCTTAGGTGCTATTCTTCTTCCGCCGCCGATGTGCATCGGGCCTACCACGAAATAGTCACAACAGAGGCTGCGTTCAGTACGCGATCCCACGAAAGTCTCTACGAACTCCATCTTCTGCATCTGGTTCTGGTCATGGGGGCAGTACTGTCTACACTTTGAACAATACATATAGTGAGCTGAGCCTCGTGGCGCTGGTGATTAGCTTCTACTTGTCATGATGATGAGCCACTCTTGCATCAAGAAAGAAACCAGCCTGGGAGAACGTTTCTCTCTCGGCTTCGGTCTCGGATTGAAGTCGGAGGCTAGCTTTTGATACCGGCACAGTGCCACCGTCGTACCCCAACCTTAGCTTTAAACCTACACTCTCCAAGGCGAAAGGACTTACCGGATCTTAGGGAATAATTCAAAACCTCCGATGCTTCGGCACTTGCACGGCGTGGGTACGCAATCGCCCGGTGTCTGAGCACAGCCCTCTGCAGACTATTCCTCTCTCGAATATGAATGATCCACACTTGAGCCCGACCTGCTATCACAAATATCTACCGGAGCAAAGTCAAGATTGGGCTCAAGCAGGAGACTCAGGAGTACATTTTTCGTTATGGTGGTGAAGTTTCGTTTTGGATGTTTCATTCTTCACTGAAATGATCAAATACTGCGACCCTTCGAATAATGTGCCCAAAAGGGCCAACGGGCAACGCCACACAAATGGAGATCAAATCCTTTCGTGCTTTCCCGCGAAATCTCCATGTTGGGCATTCCCACCAGCTTGAGCTCCGCTACCTTCTGTTAGACTGTTTTCATTTCTGATAATGCAACCGACTACTAACTTAACAATCAGGAGGCGACTTCCAATCAATATAAATCTGTCAATTGCAACTCTAATTCATCTACAGAAGCCGATACAATTCTATACGGCCGATGGGCAAACATGTCTAATAGTCACCCACATTCCGGATATATCGGTGTATGGGTTACTCTTTTGACAGAAGGAACAAGCGACCTGACTGGCATACGGTACGCCAATGCCGGTTGGCTCAGTATATAAACTGGGGGTGCTGCTGCTTCAATTACTACCTCATCCACTCAGCCCACGTACCGTATCTACTGGTACCATGGTCGTCAACCAAGATTATAGCGTCTCCCATGCTCTCAACATACCATTTCGCTCGTCCCAGACTGCGGCAGGGTCTAACATGACTGTGCTCCCAACCGAACATTACAATAAATTCTTATCCCTCGCTGCTAAGAGGCGGAGGCCGAACGCAAGTAAGCCTTTTGGATTCATCTCATATCTCATCTACAGTGACTCACCTGGTATCAGTCAGAGATCTAATTCCGCTCGAGAAAATGCCTGGTCTGATATCTCTCCTCGCCGGGAAACCAAACCCCGATACTTTTCCTTTTTCGTCGATTAGTGCGAATGTGCGATCACCTTCGGGTGAACCAACTCAAGTGGTACTTGAAGGGGACGAGCTCACCGAAGCGCTTCAGTACGGGATTCCGCCCGGTCTGCCCCCACTTGTCGAATGGCTTCGTGGATTTCAAGAGTTCTCACATGGAAGGAAGATTGGTACGGATTGGGGGCTTACCATTGGTTCAGGGTCCTTGGATTTGATATATAAGGTTTGTTTGACTGTCTAGCTACCAAAATCCACAGTCTAATGATACCCTGGAAATTCGTTATAGGCGGCCACGGCCCTTCTCAACTTCGGAGATCCAGTGCTATTAGATTCACCCGCTTATACGTATGTCTGAACAATCCATCTCTCTTTCTCCCGATTGCTGAACCTCGAACATCAGAAATGTAATCGGCATTTTCGAGTCCCTTGGCTGTGAACTAGTTGGTTGGTATTTTCCTCATAATCAACATATTGTCTACACCCATCTCATCTTCGAATACAAGGGGTCGAAACCGACGCCCACGGCATCTCCTCAAGTTCTCTACGACTCATATTGGAGACGTGGCCAGTGGAAAAGCGTAAGCCACGTGTCTTGTACACTAATCCTGTAAGCGTGGCACCCATCTTGTTATCACGTTATCTCAATGTTCCGCGTTTTCAGAATGGCTGTAACCCCACTGGTATGACGGCATCTAAGGAACGTCGCCAAGAGGTATTGCGGCTTGCCCAGGAATATGATCTCCTCATTTTAGAAGGTATGGCCCCGAATGTGAACAGACTTCATTTCCTAATATGTTTCAAATAGACGACCCGTACTATTATGTATACTACGGTGACACCCCACGCCCCCCTTCCTACTTTTCTTTAGAGCTTGAACAACCACAGGTTGGTCGGGTGCTTAGATTCGACAGCCTTTCGAAAGTAGTGTCCTCCGGTATCCGTATTGGCTTTGCGTCCGGGCCCATACCTATTCTCCAAGCCATTGATCTTCATGTGAGCGAGGGCTCTCCATATGACCAACCCCGCAATGTGGCGACACTAATCATTCAGTCTCTAGACCTCGACATCAAGCGTCCACATTGCGTCACTCACCCAAGCCATCGTTTTCAAGTTACTTGAGTCCTGGGGTTATGACGGATTCAAACTGCACGCCGAAAATGTATCCAGATTTTATCGATTACGCCGAGATGCCTTTGAGAATGCTATGCAGAAGTATCTCACAGGCCTGGCGGAATGGACCACGCCTCAATCTGGGATGTTCTTCTGGTACGTGTAGCTATTTTTAGTCAAGTAATTGATCGTAACGGTGTATTTTTTATCTTACGCAGGTTCAAGCTACTGCTAAGCGAAAACCAAGACATTGAGGGTGACTCGGAAGCCGCCATTCGTCAAAAGGCTGTCGAGCATGGTGTTCTCGCTCTTCCTGGGATAGAATTTATGCCCGACAGGAGAAAGAATAGTTACGTTCGTGCTTCGTTCAGCCTGACCAATGAAGAACAGATACTTGAAGCGGTCAAGCGGCTTCGGCAGATCGTCCTTGGTAGCCGTACAATCGAAACTTAAACCTCACATTCCTCATTGAAGGGTCCTCGATGATTTGCTAGCATAACCTTGTTGTATATATTTCTTCCTGACGCGTTCACGGCTCGTGTAATTTATGAAATGTCAATAAAAGAAACGCCATAGAATGCTATGCTAGCAAGTAGCCGACATCGTAAGGCCTGACAAGACCAAAAGAAATAGTCCTTAGTGTAATAAGTAGATATTGTCCAATGTATCAAATGATGTCATCCATAGAGCTTAAACCATCCAGAACTGGAAGTTCTGGTTTGGGGTGCTAACGCAGGGAACAAGTTCCAAGAGGAACGACGGGGCTGAATGTGCGTGGTTCACGGTGGTAACTATTTGGGCACAACTTCCCATATTGACAGACTTGATGGTGCAGCCGTTGGCGAAGAGGCCATGTACGGACCACGCATTTGTCCCACAAACATCGCAAGAGACATCCCACGTCTGATTTCTGGTGATTCGGATGGTTGGTTAGGCAAACATTAATCGGGTGAAAATATGCTCTTACGGGTCGGATGAGCTCATGAATTCAATGTTGAGGTAGCGATTGGCACTTCCGACGCCAAGGACCATGTTGTTTGCTGGAACCCCTAGTTTCCTGGAATTTCGTTAAGACGCATGCTACAAAGAAAAGGAAGGACGCCTACTTTGCTATGTAACTGGCGACAGGAGAGCCGGTTTGTTCGAAACGGAATTCGGCCACCTGTTGATATTCGTTTATGGTGGTGGTGATATTGGTATTGACTGCACCAGGGACCCATTCACGGATGGCAAAAGATGGGTGGTCCCAGACAACCGATACCCCAACGCCTTCAAAGTTGGGATGGCATTTGGTTTGACGAGTTTCCAAAGGAGAGGCTGCAACGGCAGTAGAAAGAGCCACAACGCAAGCTACGAAGGAAGTATAGTGCATGTTTGGTGTGTAAAATGCCAGAGTACTCTTGAGATGACACAAAAGGACGTTGGTAAAGAATAGACGAGATGCTGACTGGCATTTTATACCTCGTCGAGCAGAGAGAGCCCTGAGGTCGAGGTCACCGCTACGAACTGCAATTGGGATTCACCTGTCCAATTTGACTCAAATTCAACGTTGCGGGGAGACCTGGCCGAAACCGAAAAAACACGCCTATCACCCGTCATGGTCCCTGCCAAGGCAATGCAATGACGATCTACGAAAATGGAGATTTATGTAGAGTATGAAGTGTCTTGCGTGACTCGAGTAAGAAATCATACAAATCAGCAATGGTACTAGAGATTGTTTAAGTATGTATTATAATCCATTTCTCTGGAAAGTCGCGATCGCGAAGATTATCTGTTCAACAGGATATGTATGTGGCAGTGTCTAAGGTTTAAATGCCGCCGCCCCTGAGTATGGGGAGGGATGTGGGGAAAATCAATCTTTGGTAAGGATCTGCACGGTCTACCTTCACCGTAGTGGCTCTGACAGTCCACTCTGAGTCCAGGTCCCTTTAAGGTGGGATATGTACGTTTCACGATGACTAGGTGTCGAGCGGAGAGGTTCATTTCGACGCACTCTTGTGAGTTACCCCTTGAGATGCGGTCAACTCAGCCCAACTAGCAGAATACAGCCAAGTAGAAGAAAAAAGCATTGCCAGAAGTGCTGATATCTATTACGTATGTATTTCATTTGATACCCATGTACTCAATTGTTCTTTGTTGTTTCCGTCTCTAACCATCCACAACTTATCGCCTCGCTTCATATGTAACACCACCCATTCACAGGACTTTTTCTGTTTGGAGCCTTACAGCGCCCTGTCACTCGACCAATAATGGGCTCAAAGCCATCATTCGCCCGGAATGCACAGGCCGATTCTGTCATGGGATATGGGCGGCCTGCGCTGCAACTAATCATGACCTGGTGAGTGAGCTGTAATACATAAAAAGAACTGGTAGTAGCTTACGTGGCAGCTCTTTCTACTAATGCTGTAGAATCATATTCCTGTTGTAGAGGTAATGGATGTCCAAAAACCGAAGCAAGGGCAAAGAGAACGAGAATGGTGATGGCAAATCGCAACATGGCGTTAGTGTACTTTGTCAAAAAGTAAGTTTTTTTGTTTGTCACGGTGCGGGAGGAAAGACCAGCTTCTGATTCAACCTGCCAAAGCAGAGAGCGTCTTATATGTTCCCACTAGCAGTACCAACATTCTCGCTGATACTTGTATAGCCTTTTTGGGCGCGGATCATCTCACAACCGGTGCTGTAAAAAATCGTTTAGACGCCAACATGGACCCTTTTCAAATGTCTTGATACTCCATTTGCCCACCTTGACAGCTCATTTGAGGTGCAATGTCATCTATCTCTGATTACAGGATATCGGCTCCATATGTGTGTCTAATCTGGCGGTCGCGGCCTCTCGTCTTCTATGTTCGCCTCTTTCGAGTAGTGAAACCGTAACCAGGGACGAAAGCGCCATCTAGGTTAACGGTGTCATTCCCTTGTAGATGCCATGATCATCAACTAGTGGCCAGTGGGAGCAATCATTTCACGCCGACGTTAATGTATGATGGTTCATGATTGCCTACTGGCCAGCAAGTCAGTGCTCACAGCCTAACATATAAATGCCGGAGGAGAACCACACACACAGCAAGTTGCAAGCAGCACGCTATCATTTTTTCGTGTTAATCAAATGGTACATGTCATGATGTTGATGCACCACTCACATCTTTGACCTACCATTACCAGGATCAAAAAAAATACGAACGAACAACTGATTTAAATCAGGTGTGTAGTAAGAACGCTTTGAAACTCATAGGCGTAGCATCATCTGCCTAAGCAATCTACAGCCTCTTTGAAACGTAGTTGCGTCCCCATCGGATGTGCTAGCATCAAACCTCGGCTCATTGGATAGAGAAACTGTATAAAAACTCAAGTTCCGCTTTCCACGTTGTCATATAAACAAGAGGAGACATATCGTGACTGGTGAAGTTTGGGCGTGTGCTGATTAGGAATAGGGATGCTCTGGTTTAGATGCGGTTTAGATGCAGTGCCGTCGGAGTTTCAAACCAATCATGTGCTCAATACCTGTTCGTGAGAACCTCCACAACTTCATATGCACGTTATGCACGTACCAAAACCTATGGCCCATAAGCTAACTTAGACCGGAATCATATTTTTCACACTGCATTTGCGACGTATAAGCCATATTGATCAGGCGAAACTCTTAGCATGTGAAGGACTGTGGGGGACTGTGGGGGACTGTGGAGGACTGTGGGTTGGTTTCATGACAAAAGCCAGCAATCCAGAAGCACGTGGACGTAATACCCTGAGAGGTCTCAGTCTTGGAAGAAGGAAACATAAACCATATATATTCTTTCCTGACGTTATAAAAGCCACAACGAACTGCAGTTCGTAGAGTGCCTCCCAAAGATTTGAGAACATCATGAGCGTCACACCCCTCGAAGAAATACCAAAGGTGACTATTGCATCACAGTCTGACTACTGAGAAAGCTAACGCCATTGAAAGATTCATAAGGCTCTTCGGACGTCCTTCCGGACAGGCGTTACTAGACCACTTACCTGGCGTCGCCATCAACTGCTCCAGCTTGCGAGGATGATACAGGAGAATACAGAGGCTTTTGCTAAGTCTCTCAATGCAGACCTTGGGCGACCAGAAATGGAATCTTATTTCGCCGAAATTGGCGTGGTGATTGAACGATCTTTGACATGTGCAGAGAAGCTTGAAGAATGGTCTAAGCCAGAAGCAGTTGACGTTCCAGACTGGCAGAAGTCTTGGTCACCCAGAATATATAGAGCTTCCAAGGGTACTGTTTTGATTATCTCGTACGGTGATGCCTCGGTTGTTTCTGCTTCATTCTCTCGTTGACTTGTTCTATATACAGGCCGTGGAATTACCCCCTGATATTAACGCTACAGCCTCTATATGGCGCGATATCAGCCGGTTGCTGTGCTGTTATCAAGCCTTCTGAGATAACCCCTAACTATGCCACACTTCTGGCACAACTGCTCCCGCGGTACCTAGATCAGTCTGCGTACCGCGTTGTTCTTGGCGCAGTTCCAGAAATCACGCAACTCTTGGAGCTCCGGTGTAAGTTTCTCCCTTGTTCAACACCGCAGCACGATCTTATACAGATGTGTGCTACACCACTTAGGGGACCACAGTGCGTATTTTTGATCACGTTGAACTTGACTCATGGCCACAAAGTATTTTATACCGGCAATGGACGCGTCGGTCGAATCGTTGCAGGAGCAGCAGCAAAACACCTTACACCGGTTACACTAGAGCTTGGCGGAAAGTCTCCCGTGATTGTGGACGGTACCTTTGATATTGCTTTGACAGCCAAGCGTGTTTTATGGGGAAAGATTAACAACGCCGGCCAAGTAAGTCCAACATGACATAGTTGTTGCAGTGATTAATTGACCATTTCAGATCTGCGTTGCTCCTGACTACGTACTGGTGCTTCGAGATAAACAAGAGGAACTTGCTGCGGCATTCAAATCGGCTTGCAATTTGTTCTATCCAGATGGAGCACTCAACTCGTCTTCGATCAGTCGAATTGTGTCAGACATACATTTTGAGCGTCTTAAGGGCCTCTTGGACAGAACCAAGGGAGAAATTGTCTTCGGTGGCAGGACTAACACGAAGAGGGGCTTTGAGCCTACAATCGTCCAGAATGTCACTGGGGATGACGCGTTACTTGAAGAGTAGGTAAAAATTGGTTGATATCTTGGGTGAATCTCACTTCTAAGAGTGCAGAGAAATTTTCGGCCCCATTCTTCCTCTTGTCCCACTCGACAGCATTGACGACGCTATAGAGTTTGTCAACTCTCGGTTAGAACTCACTGCACAATTTATCCATCTATGGCACACCAACTGACTTCACTATAGTGATCACCCTCTGGTCTTGTACGCTTTTACGGAAGACCCGAAAACAAAGGAATCCCGTATGTTACATCGCTATTTCAATCGGTAGAGCTTGAATAACCGTATACATAGTGATTGAGGGGACGGACAGTGGAACCCTTGTTCTCAACGATACTGTTCAGCAACTTTCGGGTTAGTCCCAACTCTTCTCCTTGCGTGCTACTCTAATTCTTTAGTCAATGAACTGCCTTTTGGAGGAGTTGGTGAATCGGGATGTTCGTACTTCACGGGCACCTTCCTTTTAGTCACCATACTAAAAATAATCAAAGATGGCCGTCAGGTCTTAAAATATAGCTACAGAAACTTTATCTACGATCGCGCTTGTATCGACATACCAAAGTCGTATGTGATCATTGAATCTGTCCATTTCTTTTGACGCTCACCCCCTCACTTCCAGAGCCGAGCCAACACTCGAAGCCCGTTATCCACCCTATACAGAGGACAAGGTTGCTGTGATGTCGGCATCGCTGCGTTTGAAGATACCCGAATCATCTGTTGTTACAAATGGCACTAGCCACGCGCGCTTGTAATCTTTAATCGATACAATCATGACGTAATTACGAAATCTCCGCTGAGAACGCTGATATAAAATTTCCAATTCGCTACAAGTTCTTCAGTCGGAATTGTTTATAGGAACGTCACTTTCAGATGTGATGAAATGATAGATGTCTTACTTGCGTATTAAACCGAGGAAGGATATGTGTAAGGCGTTTAGGGAGTCTAGGTGAGATGCGATGATAGCTCAGTTCCCTTCCTAAGGGTATCGCACTTAGGTGGTAACCGGCGATTTCTGACCACTATCCGCAGCCTTTGCATCGCCAACAATGTCACAAACACTACGCGCTAGCGAGCGTGATACCAGTCTACTCTGACTAAAGACCCAAGATAAGTCCAACTGTAGGGCAAGTTAGAGGATATAGATCGCTAGGTACAACTATTTACTTCCAGGATAAAGAAAAAGGCGATAACATAACAGCCAACTTTCCCCAGAAACCAAAAATTGGGAACGCCCCACCAAGCTTCGCTTCCAAAACAGCATTATCGGGGACTACGTTTTTGAAGCGCTGAAATTGCTCGCTGGAGTGTACTCGTAACTCTCGTACATCTCTGACTTCGTGAGTAACCTTTGCAGCACTTTCGGAATCATTCATCCTCTGCTCCAACTTTGCCAATGCCTCGGCATATCCAGCCGCCATGTTTCTAGCATCAGCTTGAATACGTCTAACCTCCTCTTGCAGGTGTGCCCTCTCCTCTGCCAATTCCCTACGCGTCTCTTCATCCCTGACGCGGTTCGCCTCGTTCATCTCATCCATCAAACTCTGCAACTCTTTCCTATGCTGAGCAATCTGCTCCGTCAGGTCGCGATTTAACTCTTTCCCCGCTGATGTCTGTGTAATATCCATACCCGTGCTCAGTTCGTCTTGTATCTGAAGAGCCTGTGGCTTTTGCCCGAAAAAGGATCGTAGAATGAACTGTGCAGACTCCAATGTGTGATCGTGACGGGCGAGCCGTGCGCCTTTATCGAGTACCTGCTTGAAGAAGATATCCTTAGCTGCAAGTTCTCTCTCCCTAGCTTGCCCTATTTGAAGGTCTACCCCACCCCACATGTTCGTGACAACGACAACATTATTCAGACTTTTATCTCCACAGAGATTCCGGAACATCCTCAAGTTCCGTGATGAAATCCCCCCTAGCCGATTATCCAAAATACGATGCATATAGATAACGCCTGCCAGCAATCTTCCATGCTTGTACCTGTATACTTAATAATCGCTAAATCACATTAATCAATGGGGATGGAACCCACGAGAAAGAAAGATGAGCGGCGATCATTGAGAGTACGTCGGTGTCTTTGAGCTTGGAGTCATCGAACCCTGGCGTATCAATCAGAGTGACACGGCGTCCGTCAAGGTCAAACGGATTTGTTTCCTGTACACAAGTAGTACATGACTCTAGTTCTCCGCCAACTTCCAGGTTTGCGCCGCTCAACAAGTTGATAAACTAGACAGACTCGAATAAGACGCGTAATACCCATACAACTTGTTTTACTTGACTGACCGACGATTTCCCAGTTCCTGTTGGACCCATGACGCTGTGAAAATGTTATTATTACAAGGATAATAATGCAAAATATGGTGATTTATTCACGCAATCGTGATTTCTTCAGGTTTAGCGCTCTATTGCAGGCGTTAGACAGCAAATCCAAGAAACTTCA
Source organism: Calocybe gangraenosa (assembly GCA_018221785.1). Taxonomy (NCBI): domain Eukaryota; kingdom Fungi; phylum Basidiomycota; class Agaricomycetes; order Agaricales; family Lyophyllaceae; genus Calocybe; species Calocybe gangraenosa. Next base: position 17,169 of record JABCKK010000062.1, read on the forward strand.
AGGGTTCGGAACACTGACGTCATATTCTGGGCTACCCATAGTCCTCAACGCTAAGAAATTCTCAGCGAGTGCAATGATGTTACAAGTACTTCCCGGTAAAATGGTGCTGAGATGAGGAAGACGAAATGTGTAGAAATGACTCAACTTATCCCCAGGTTATGGGGCGGACGATGTCAGCGAGGCAAATGGGTCCTTAACATATTTTTAGGGAAATTCTTTTATTAAACGCTCCCTGAATTGCTCTTAAGATATTCCGATTGGCAGCAACGGCATAATTTCCGAAATAATATTGCCTGTATGATGAGCAGTTATCACATCTGGCTGAGGACATCCAAGCACAACTTCTAGGCCCTACTTCCCTTGAACGTGCTTTCATGAAAGTGCAACTGAAGCTGGTGGTTTGTGATGGGGGCGTAGGGCATTAGGACGTTAAGAGTCAAATTTAGTTCAGCGATGGGCGTCGCCCTCATCCCCTGAAAAGACGGGTGCAAGGAGACAATGTTCTCGGCTGCGACGTCCACATTGGCTCCACGTGTATAGATATACCGTCCTCCCAGATAGAAAGCTTGGCAAACTTCAGAATACAGTGATTTACGTATCAGTATCACTGAGTCCGAGTCGATCATGCTAGGTCTTAATACAATATAGCTGGGAAGACCGGACTCGGGAAACAGCGAAAAGCGGATAATTGGAAGCTGTCGCGGTACATTTTTAGATATCTATTTGTCGGAGATGTGGCCGGCAAGAAGCGTGCTTGAGGTGTTGGATGTGACTCGTGATCCAAATGGATGACGGACATCATTCATGGTAGGGGGTTGGTGGAATGTTCCATTTATTATTTGCGTATACCCCGCAGTGTGTGTAGACATCTGGCTTGAACCCAATCGTATGTCTTATGCCTAAGCGTCGGAGGCCTTCGCGCACCTTCTTGACCTCAGCTTCATTAGTGTAGTCATGAGTGAATACGCATATTACATGTCTGCCCGAGGTTTCTGTTTCGTTATGCGGTGAGACTTTTGCGGAAGACCCTAGCGTTCCGGCGTAGGTTGCGCGTGCAATCTTGGACCACAATAAATCAACGGAATGTGTAGGGGCAAAGACAAGCCATTTCCCATGCAACACGCCGAACTGTCGGGCTAAACGATCGAGTTCAGATGCTGACGCACGGCTGTTGCTGCACAAGTCATCCCAAGCTTGGAGGAGACCTCGAACATCAGAGAGATCCTCATCTGTTTGTTGGATTTTAGTATTTGACATGCAGATCCATGCCACATCGGACTGCATTGTGGAAGAAGGCCGATAGGTATCAAGGAAGCCTTGGATGGTTCCGTGTTTTTCTGGAGAGAAAACGATCCATGGGAGAGATGCTTCCATTTCCAGGATTTCTTTAGCACGGAGATCCGAAGAGTCCATCTCACCACCGCCCCTATCGCATAGAAAGTGCCAATATTGAGTGCGATACGTTACACTCGACGAAGAAACCAAGTACCTCAAAGGTTTAGTGATCGCGAATAACTCTTGAGCTTTCCTGGTGAAAAATCCTCGAAAGCGTTTCATTTGTTCTGGCAAATCATCCCAGTCCACCCTGAGGAGCAGATTGGCAAACTCGATTATGGATATAGCAGCTGGAGTCGCGAGGGGTTCAATTTCGTGGACTCGTGGTATGCGTCCATTCTTTTCCAGTAAATCGCGAGTCTTGCGGATTATTTCGACTTGATCTAGATCGGAGTTGGCTAAGAAGATATAGCCCTTCATTCCATGTAGGCCACAGTGACGTATCGCTTCACAGGGTGGGCAGTGGATACGAAGATTTTTAGGATCGTTATTCGATGCATCTCCATCTCTGTGATCTATTTTCATCCCCCTACCCATCGGATCTAAACATGCATATCCGCAGCTTGCACAGGTTCTGTCATCACGCTCTAGAATCTGGGAGCGTAGGCTGCGCCATTCTTGAGAGTGAACGGGGAGAGTGCGATTTCCCATAGTGCGTGTGACAGAGAGGTGGAATGTTTCATACTCATGAGGATTTGGGGTGGCCTTGCTGCGTACATCGGTAGAGAAGTTGTCCACAAGCATGTCCACATCCATGATATCCTGATTACTGTGGAAAGAAGGTCCGGTAGGAAGATTCGACAGAGCAGGGATGGTATCGTCAGATGTATCGATTGGAATAGCGTTGGGCACTTCAGTACTCATGGTTGCTTCAGTTCGTTGTGGGAGTGAGTATCGATGACTAGACGCTGACGTAACTTACATTTTAGCGCTGGAGGGAGGCACAGACGCACTATGCGATGAACAGGTTATCGAATTGACATAATCTTTTCTTTCGCATAATAAGAGCTGGGACATGAAGCTAGCTGTGGCGATATTGAACGTGCTTAATTGGTAGCTCCACTTCGAGCTGTTGTTCGATATCAAAGTTCAATATAACTTTCGCGAAGTTGTCCGCTTGAAAGGAAGGAGTGGTCTATAAACTGAACCCCTGACGTTACTCCAAACCTATCTGTCTGAACGGCATTGATCAGTTGAAGAATTCATGTGGTGAATTTAGCTGCTTACCAGCACAAATGTTGGCTGTTCCAGCGTGTTCTTGTGCCTTAATATTTGTGGAGCAAACCTTTAATGCCAAGTTTTGTTGGCCATATATGGCCCGAATGTGTAAATGAACCGCTGTCGAACACCTGGCAGATTTTAGCACCCTATCTTCACAGAAGGCGAAAATGAATTATTGAACATCCCATGCGCAAACTGTGAGCAAACAACGAGGCTAACTCCAAAAGCTGGGAACCGATAGAATCGAACCTTGTTTCCCCACCTGGCGAAGCAAGTTTCAGGATAACTCAACTTCCGCGAACTTCCTTCCTTCCTCGACGTAGAGCCTTTTCACAATATTCGCGGTGAGAGCATATCAATGTTGTCTTATTCGAACAAACCTTCCAAATGTCCTACAAATGACCATAGTTTACCTATAAAACTGAACGCCTAACGGCTCGGCTATTCTTTTCATAACAAAAAAAATTGATTTCGATGGGCGTGTATGCAATATTGATTGCCCATAAACGATCGCCACGTCACGCTCGAGGAAGCCTCTGTTCCGCGCCAAAGCTTTCCTTCAGGAGTGTTTTTGGTCGAAAGGAGGCATTCTACTGACCATATAATCAAACATCCAGCTTTGGATAAGCCTGTCAACACGTCTACTTCCATAGCAGCCACATGAAGTGTCAGATTAAAACATTAAAACACCTGGTTTAGGCGATGCCGTAGTGAAACCTTGTTTTTTGATAAGGAAAACAAATTGGAAGCGTACACGATATGCTAAGTGTAGACCTGGACAAGGAGTTCTAGGATAATGTAATAGTGTCCATCTAATTTCCGAGGAAGCCTAGAGACGCAGAACGCCCATGTGGGTAACTGATAGAAAACGGTTTGTGTGTTGACAAGCGAGGGTATTTAGGCGATTTGATTTACACAGGGGTTGCAAAAGCATAGCCTCATCTAGCTTTTCATTTCCATCTGTTTGAAATGAGAGAAATTTCTCCATGAACGAACCCGTGAGATTCGAGACTAGACGAATGGGAACAATCACGTACCTGGCACACGAATCATCCACCTCCACTTTGTCTCGCTACTTGCTTGCCCTTTTTGACCTGCGCCAGGGCTGCAGGCTCATCCATACCACATACAGCCTCCACTAATAAGTTTGTAACAAGTCTTCCCGTTATTCCAACAAGCCCCCCCACAATGCACGCGACCCCGCAAAAAACATAGATTGGGTGAAAAGCATCAAAGGCATAGAGCGATATTTGATAGGGCCAACGAATCAAAACATCCGTCGCTATACCAAAGAAGACAAACAATGGTGCAAGGAGATAGACGATGACTGGAACGGGTGAAAAAAAGCCGAGAGTATTGAATATCTTTGAGATAAGAAAGGTAAAGAAACCAGCCAACGTCGAAACAATTGAGGCAGCTGTGGAAGCCCCTGATACAACATAAGGAGTTATGCGCTCCAAAGGTGGGGCAGCGCTGGCGTCTGCGGTGGCCATTGGAAGACTGAGCTGTGGTTCACTTGTTTTACGGCGCCGTAAACGACGTGCTTTATGGTCACATGACTACACTTCTCTCCCCTCCCATGTGGGGCCGTGGGCATGGAAACTGCGCGACTGTCTTGTTTCAATGTCTACAAGCATCGAGAACATAAATTTCTCAACGGCTCGTCCTCAGCCATTTCCCAGATCCATTGGTGAACACTTTTTCATCATGACTTGTATGTTCAAACAATATCAGTCTCTTCAAGTTGCAGTGTCGGCGGCCACGCTGAAGGAGGCAACCATCCTGTGAAACCAGACTAGACGTCACTCCAAACGAGTGGTGATTGAAATAGCACTGAACACAAACCCATATTGGAAAACGGTACAAACAGAACCCATCCATCTTTTTCGTGCTGCCAGTGGTACCCGATTCCTGTAAAGGTACTAGAGGCGTAACTGAATACTTTCACGGTCAGTTGACTTGGTCCTTGCTAGATAACGTATCAGTCAAGCTATACATCTGGCAGGTAATTATCTCACGTTTCATCAAGTCACTCGTCCCAGCGTGGATACTACGCCATAATGCTAGAAACGGTCATATTAGTGGGTCCTATTTTGAAGTGAGCTTGCATTGACTGATCTTGAAATATGAAATAAACCTGGATCAAACACTCACAGGAGGAGAGATCAATGGCTCAATGTGATTTTTGTTGAGTTGTCGAAGACTTGCATAGTAACGCTACAAGTCATGTTCAACATTCACTAATCCGAAGCTCTACCCTATCTGTGGTAGACAGCCTGGCGTAGGCAAGACTGATGTATCAAACACGGTTGGTATGCCTCGCATGCTCAGTCTTCATACAGACGAGAGTCATGATCAAAATCAGACAGGTCCACATGTATCGTGCTAGTAAGCTGTGGCAGGTCACTAGTATTGCAACACGTTGGAATTTCTTTCAGCAAAGGGCCCGTGTTGTACCCAGAGGCAACCTTCTCCAGTGATTCAAGAGGGCAGCCTGAGTTCTTGTAATTACCAACTCTGGGGAAGGCAACGTATAATCCGCAGCCGCTCGTCAAACATCTTTCTGTCATATGGTAAATCGATTTGTTGACTGTCCATGCATGTTGATCTCTTGATGTATATTCTCGTGGTGTGTGCCAATTTATCTCAATTTGGTATGCCGCCATCATACTCATTTGGACGGTTGCTCGAGGTGACAGCACCGACAGAATATATAGCTTGCATTCAGACCTGCTGAGAGCCTTACAAGAGATCCCACATCCATGAAATCAACTATTCGCCCTATTGTTCTCCTTGCTCTGGCAGCCCATGCCCTCGGCGCCACCTACCGTCTGGCGGACAACATTACCGGCCCAGCTTTCTTCGACGCATTCGGTTTTGAAGCTACTGCAGATCCCTCTCACGGTCGAGTGTACTAAGTCTTATACCTGATTATCTGTCACAAAGTCTCACTAGGTTCTTATGCCTCAGTAATTATGTCAACAGGACGGTGGCACAGCAGTTAAACCTCACATTCGCTACCAGCAATACATTCATCATGCGCAGCGAGTTCAAGACGACGCTCAGCCCTACTGGCCCCGGCAGAAGCTCAGTCAGGTTGAGGTCCGTCAAGACTTATACGACCCACGCCGCAATGTAACCTCACAATAGCGCTATGATACAACGAAGCTGTTGACAATCAACTTCATAGATTCGATGTACGCCATATGCCGCAAGGCTGTGGGTCAGTTAATATCTTGCTCAGAGGTGTCGTAGTTTCTCATGACTGCATAGCACGTGGCCAGCAATATGGGAAGTTAAAGAGTCTGCTTGGCCTACCGCTGTAAGAATCCGTCAGCATCATAATCGAAGTCCTCGACATAGAACTATTTATCTTGAAGGGAGAGGTCGATATTATGGAAGGCGTCAATAATGTAAGTCCTAATGCTGCGACGTTACATACCAATGCTGGTAGGTGGCAGTAATCGGATTGTTCCGCCCAGCTCATTAACTGTCCCTTTCTACTCCAGGGTGCACCATGCCTACAACGCGTAATCAAACTGGGTGAGTGTAGCAGCAAATTTTCACCCACCCATAATTTATGTGATAAACAATACTTTAGAACCTCGACAGCTCTGGAATGCAACACTCTGGTCAATGGCGCTGGCTGTGGCGTCAAATTTCCCACCGCCGCAAGCTTCGGCCCTCCATTCAATACTGGCGGGGGTGGATGGTGCGAGGGTTGTTCAATATATACTGAAATCTGTTCAGCATAATGATGTTTTTTCAATAGGTTCGCCATTGAAAGGACTACTACGTTCATCAAGGTCTGGTTCTGGCCACGAAACTCCGCCTCTATGCCACCAGCCGTAAAGGCCGGGGATACTTTCGTTACCACTGAAAGCTGGGTATGTCATGTTCGTTCTAATGATTGACCCGTAACTGACTATCTCAGGGTGTCCCTACTGCATATTTTCCAGACACGAGCTGCAACATGACGACACATTTCCACGAACACAACATCATCATCAACCTGACGTTCTGTAAGATTTTCTCACTATTGCCGGCTTATTTTGGTATTCAGTAGATAATTACAGGCGGCGATTTTGCTGGAAGTGCATATAAATTTTCAGGCTGTCCATCCACCTGCGTCGGTGCGTGTTGCTAGCGAAAATAAATAATCGGCAACTGATTATAGAACACATCCCAGATTTTGTGAACAACAATCCTTCGCAATTTGGAGACGCTTACTTTGACTTTGCTTCCGTAAAAGTGTACACTTGATTTTGTTCAGTTCGACCGCAGGGGCGGTATTGAATTCTCTTATTCTCTTATACCGATAGTCAAACAGGACGCCAAGTGTTTTATTATTCATCATGATCCAGAGGCTGCAACTGTTTGAGTTGATAGAGTGAATGTTCTTGGTTGATTGTCCTTCAAGCACGAGCCAAGATAGCAGAATGGCTATGAGAGTAATCAACAACTACACCGGGGTTGCCTGGATCGTCGAACGTCCAATGGCTATGAGTTCTTACTACATCAATTCGAAGGGGCTTAGCATCACTCGAGAAGTATTAGATCTATCCACTATCGTAGGATATTGCACATTCATGCGTACTCAGACTGTAAAGGTTGCTAAGTATATCGATCGCATCATGAACGTGGAAATAGTCAAGTTTCAAGTGGTACTTAGACCTCTACTCTGCGATTCGTAACGACACACTTTCCCCTCGTATATCGGGCTCAGGTGCCCGTTGTCTCCGTGGCCCGGCGACAGTCCGACGGATGAGTTGAGCTAAGTTATTAACAATGGATTATATGCTTGGATGTGATGCGGCCAAATGTTCGAGTGTTTTATGATGTAGAGTTACGTGCAGGTTCTACAGAAGTCGGCCTCAAGCTGCACCCCCTTGTGAGAACCTTTTTGCCATGGCCTTGTATGACAACCCGACGCGAAGCCATGCGTGGGAGATAAACTGACAGCAGATCACCAGGGACCATACTTAGTGGTTTCAGGGGCTTCTGATGTGCGTTGGCCTTTTCAACCCAAACCACGAATTACCATTAGCTATTTTCAAGGCCTATCGATTCTTCGACTCGACCGCAATATGGAGACAGCCGTCGATGACCACCAGGAATTCAAACCCGACGCCAATACTGCTGGGAATCAAGAGAGCGCAATAGGACCAACAACTGAGCCGGAGCAGTTACCTTCTTTGGTGGACCAGGGATGTGCAGGGTCTGCCAGGAAACATGGGGAGTTCAAGAGGAAGTCGTCAAATTTCCGGGTTACGCTAGTCTCTCACACACTTCTACCCCCAGAGATCCTCGCTAGTATCTTTGTACACACTCTGGACGGCGCCCAACTCAAATTTCCTCCTCTACTTTCAAATTCGCCCTGGATTCTACGTCGTGTTTGCTCTAGGTGGAGACATATCGCCATCAATGAGCCTCACCTGTGGAACAACATCGACGTCCGGCCCACCATGATGAGCTCTTGGAAACTGATAAACCACGTTATCCCTCATTCTGCTCCAATGTCCATATCTATCAGCTGCCATACAAGCCTTTCTTCTTGGGGGGCTAGCAATAGCTTACTCATCCCGCAGCTCTGGCGCATCAAGCATCTGAACCTCCACCTTGAGGTTTGCGCGTTCACCCGGCTTTTCAATCTGGCCCCTGAAAACTTCTCCTCCCTCGAGTCCCTCACGCTTGATCTCTGGGGGCAGAAAAACTACTCTACTGAACAACTAGCCACTGTCGAAAATTTTCGTCGCGCCATTGGCTTTCAAAGCGCCGTACGCTTGAAAAAGGTTGACCTCTCTTCCCGAGGTGGAGTTCTATTCTCGGATGCGGTACTCCAGCTTCCCCTTGCGTGGTCCCAAATTACGCACCTTAATCTCATCAAGCTACAGCCCTTGCAATTGACAGACCTCCATCAGGTTATGCGACAGTGCTTCTCTCTTGTGGAACTATATGCCGCGTTCTATTATCGTGGCGTCTTAGGTGCAGCAGTTGATACATCTGAACCACTCGATTTGCCCTACTTGAAGCGTGTTGAGCTACAGGAGTACATTTCTCGTCCTCATTCCCTGCTAGACCTTCAACTACCATGGAATCTTCTCACCCGTCTCCATCTATACCGATTGTTCACCCTCACCCTATCAGAAGCATGTCACCTCCTCAGCCTTTGCATGCAAGTAGAGGACTTATCGCTTCACATCAGCGAGGACGAGATATCTGACACACACTGGCCTCATGGCACAACTATCCTTCCGAACCTGAGATGTCTCAACGTATATGTGCGGCATAGCCAATTTTTTGACTTTATCTCGGCCCCTATGCTTGATAAGTTGGCCATCACTGGCCAACCGATTTACCTCAGAAGTCTCTCAAACATGATCAAACGCTCTGCATCTTCACCTTCCACCTTTTCCTATTCAGCTTCGCAATTCCTGGACTCCGGACACATGGGGGAACTTCTGGTGTTTCTATCGTCAGTTGTGGACTTCCAAGTCCCGAATATGGTACTTGGTCTAGATACGATACAAGCAGTTGCCAAGAGGTCGTTGTTACCCCAAATCACGACGCTCGTTTGCGAATTACAATCATCATCCCTCTTGCCATTCACAGAGCTCCTCGAGATGTATATCGCAGACGGAGTGACTGTCGGAAGAGCCGCGACCGCAACCCTACGTCAAGCGTTGGGCAATTACCTCATGGAGAGCAGTGACTCACCAGATGTACCACGGTACGCATCTTCTCGGCTACAAACGTTAAATGAGAGGTTCGGGACAAATTTCGCAATAATCACCAGGATGAATACGACTTGAACGAGGACAGGATTCATGCTTCTTGTGAAACGATTGTTTGTTGGTCTACAAACAAAAGCTTTATTCTTACATTTTAAGCTCTTATTTGACGTCTTTAACTTTATACCCTAATGCAAACGTCACGCATCAACAGCTATATATACGTTAGCTATTCTAATCAATACCTTATGCTCGCGACCGCCAAACCGTATTATCGATACTGCGCCTGGGTTTGGAATACATTCCTAGACTGCTCCAACTATGAAAAATATCCGAGCAGCCCATCCGCTTGCGCCGGTGGGTACCTGTACCAACAGCACACATCCTATGACTTCCGTCTGCAAAAAATATAGTCGATTATGTACGGAAAAGTGTACACTTGAATACAACCCAGTTTGACTGTAAATTTAACATGCATGCATCACAAATGGTCCTCCTTGAAGCGAACACACTGCGACGCGCCCCGTTTCTTCATCGTAAGCCAAAGACTCCCACTCTTCAATGCTACGACGTCGGTATATCACCTTGGTCAGTTTGTCATCCAAACTTTGCCCAAGTGGCCCAGCAAGTGTCGCAAGCATGAGGGTTTCATCCATGCTACCTGGTTCGATAACTATGGATTGAGGGAACTCGCCCTCTAGATGCCTAAGATCTAGTTCTCGAGGCTCAATCCAGGCTAAGGTTTTGCACGGACCAAGAGCGATAGCCCGTTTATTGACACGACCCCGATGAGAAGGGTCATGCTGTACCAAGATCGGAGGGAAAGTGTACGGTATTTTGCGCTCCGGATAGAGAGAATCATCGCAGTATGGGTCGTAATCCCGGTTAGGTTGAAGGGTGTAGAGACTTAACACATCAGATCAGCGACCACTGGCGCGCCTGTGGAGAATCGAGAACGAAGGCGGCGAGCCATAGCGTGTGAGTGCCACTACAACACTGTCTGTGGTGTCATATATATGCTCAGCAAGGGGCATGCATGTAGGTGGATTTTCACAAAGTTTCGGTTGAGGGAAGAGGAGCATCGAACGCATTCCAACAACGAGGATGCTTTGGTGTGCATATATAAACTGCACAGCCATATCACTCTATGATACTCATTAGTGACTGTGATGCTACTATTAACCGGTTGACGCACAGGACCTGATGGCTCTCCTCTCCTGTTAAATCCTTGAAGAGTCGCAGAATTTCCAGTCCTCCAATTATATATATCGATTCGAAAGTCGTAGGTACTTATCGCAAGAATGTCGCCGTGGAGATAGATTGGCACCATCGCAGATTGCATCGAATACACCGTGTGGAGGGAACATGTACCCTCCGCATTGACCTGTAGCGATAGAAGCAATACATCTTGTGAGCTGTGGGTGCCCATTCTGTATGATGTGAATTTCACAAGCGTTGACCCATACCACGCGCAATTTGGAGAGTGCGCAGATTTGGGTGCAAGTCTGCTACGGTGTAAGACACGATGTGATTTGAGAAGACTTGTTCTACATATACCTGTCTTATGGATATTATGTCGGGCGGCACTAGGAAAGATAATAAGTAGATTTGAACATCCAGAGCCAAAGATTGAAGCAGCGCCATTGAAGAAAAAATCCAAAGCAAGAAAGTATCAAGTCCGTCATCAGACTACTTCCCACAGTTGGACAGTTCCAAATAACGATCGCGACCCCATCAAGAGAGCTGACTAGCTGTCAATTATATACAAAATCGGTCCTAGTCTATAGCTCAGTATCTCACGTTATCGAACACCGAATGTCAGATGCTAACATTATCTTATCATGGTGATGTTTGGCTGAACAAATGATGCTGGTCGGAATCCTAACTTGGTTGTACAACTATTCAATTAAAATACATCTTAACATAAATCCAATATAACTGGTCCTCCAGTCAGAGAACAGACCGCGATGCGCCCCAATTCTTCCTCGTACGCCAATAACGCCAAGTCGTTCGAATCATCGTTACGATGTATTATCACTTTCGTCGGCTTGTCATTGAAGTTATCATTCTGTTGAAGGGGCCCAGCAAATGTTGCAGCCACGATGTTATCCTGCAGCATATCATAGACGCTGACTTCAATGTCCGTATCGGACCCTTCCAATGCGGTACGCACGATATCCAGTTCACGAGGCTCAATCCAGACAGCGGTGTTGCTTGGACCGATATTGATAGCCCGTTGGTCAATTAAACCTCGAGTGGTCTCGTCTCGTTGTACCAAGATCGGAGGGAAAGAGTACGGTATTTTGTGCTCTGGGTAGAGAGGGTCATTGGAGTTTGGGTCGTAGTCTGGGTTGGGCTGAAGCGTGTAGAGACTAAGCATATGGAACCGATTAGCCCAGATATCACCGCGGCACAAAATCGAGAACGAAGGCGGCGAGCCATGGCGTGAGCGTGCGACAGAAATGCCCTCTCCGACGTCATACTGACACTCAGCAAGGGACAAGTATGTAGAAGGATTTTCTTGGAGTTCCGGTTCAGGGAAGAGGAGGATGGAACGTTCCCTGGCGACGAGAATACTATGATGTGCATATATAACTTGAACAGCCCTGTCATCCTATAAATCTGGATTTCAGCGAGTGCGATGAGGTCAACTGATCAACGCACAGGTTCCCATGGGCGTGTCGCCGTCTTGCGTCCTTGAAGAATCGCAGAGGTTCCAGTTCTCCAGTTATAGATCTCGGTCCGAGTGATGTAGTCACTTATCGCAAGAATATCACCGCAGAGATAAGTGGGCGCCATCTTAGATCGAATCGTGTGCAGTATATCAATAGAACAATCATCGCCATCAATCCGCACACATAGCAGAAGCACATCGAGTATCCTATGCAGCAATTTCAGTGAAGGATATATCAGTGGAAACTGTGTCATGAACGCACCCGGCACTTTGAGATACAGATATCGCCATAGTGGCTTCAGAGTTAGGATCTGTGTTTAAGGCTATGCCTTCATATATGGTAACCCCTGGAGACCATGAAAATGCCTTTTGTTGCCGGATGGAGGCATCCCAGATATATAGCGCCTCCCAAGAAGCCACCAAGACATACTTTCCAGAGTATCCAGGAAGGAAGCGCATATAAAAGATCTGATTAGAGTAAACCTTAGAGCTGATTGATGGTGTGCGACTGGCCAGAGAGATACCAGAGAGCCACCCAGAGGCAAGACGATAAGCAAAACAAGTATATTGTTCCAGTTCAGAATCTGTCATAGATTGTATCGATTTCGTTGTGAACGGGTAACCCTTCTGTATGATGTGAAATTCGCAAGCATTAAGCCATACCGCTCGCAATTTGGAGATTGCACAAAGCTGACTACAAGTCTGTTCGTGCGCAAGATTAAAATTTGGTACAATAAGAAGTGGCTGTATAGTTACCTTTCTCATAGATAATATATCTGTAGGCGCCAGAAATGAGAACAGATAGATATGGGCATCCAGGGCTAAATATTGGAGGCGCGCCATTGAAGGTATGGCAAGATCAGTCGATCAAGCCCTTATTAATAGCGTGTCTGTCGAACCTTCCCACGGTGCCAACAATTCCGGGAACAACCGCGTCAAAGCAACCTCAAAGCAAAGCAACCTCAAAGCAACGTCAAAATCCGACGTGACTGACTTAGCGGTAGCCCTCCACAAAAATGAGCTCTAGCATCTCATCCTTTTTTTCATCCATCTTCCCAGTTGTACACGCAGACTACGAGGAGAAATCCCAGGAAGTGAACGAGGGCTCCAACTCCAAGGAGGAAGCGGAAGAGCAGCCAGCGGGGGAAGAGGAAAAACCGGAAGAGGAGAAGGAGGAAGAGGAGGAGGAGGAAGACGAACCTGAAGATGTCAGTTCATTGGTCGATAGCTCACAGAAGCGTTTGACCTATTGACATATGCAATAGCTCCACCCGTCCCTTCGGGAAGACTGCAAACAATCCGGAAAGTGTGCTTCCCTCACAAAGCACTTTGAACATTGTCAAGAAAAGGTGCAGAGTGGGAAAGGATTCAAGGGAGAGGATTGTGTTGAGGAATTGTGCGTTTCCTTCTGTTTTCTTTCTTCCTCCGCCGCTAATTGTCTCAACTCCGGCTACAGGTGTAAGTCCGAAGCCCTTTGAGATATTTCATATCAGTAACTTACTTTGTTCGATTTCTCACTTATAGTCCAGTAAGTACTTTATCATCGGACTTATCTTTTCTTAAGAATATACCCTTCTTCAGCATGATGCACTGTGTAGACGTACGTTTTAGATCTCCTTTCTACACATCATTTCATTGACATTCCCCAGGATTGCGCGGGACCAAAATTATGGGCGAAACTACGTTGATATACAGCGTGTCTCCCAAGATATTGGTACGTCGAGGAACCTTTTGCCTTGGCAAGCGTCAAATTTAACCTGCTCAAAGACCATGTAGATCAAGGATGTCTAGAAGCAGCTATCCTGTTCTTCCGACTCGTAGAAACGAATTATATCTAATAGCAGTTCTATACGTCATGAGCAAGTCCCCACGAATGCAAACATCTGGAATACTTTCACAATTTCAAATGTGGTCACAACCAAAGATATTTACTAATGCCATAGATGCTCCGTCATGTCAAACACGCTTTCTTAGGGCTAAGCTACGGAGATCACAGTCATTATCTACCAATGCAAGCGATGATTAGGACACTGATATCCATCTGGGTTCTTGAACAGATACAACTGGTGATATTCCTCTGCATCCCACCACTCGCTCGCCGGGACGATTTGTGTGACAAGCTTTCGACCGGCCGGCGTGAAGTGTTTTGCCTGAACTTCTTCCGTCACCCGTTTAGCAATGGCTTCCTGCTCTGGCGAGTGCGTGAAGATCGCGGAACGATATTCTTTGGAAGTACGGAAACGAACCAAAGAATAAAATCACAGTTGAAGTATATTTCGTGAGCGTTTCTTTTAAGAAACCATATGTTTTTCACTTACGAGTACCAGTATTTCTGCCTTGTTTATTGAGCGTAGTGGGGTCGTGAGTGCGGTAAAAAAATTCTTCAAGGGGGGAAACGAAGACCTGTTAGCAGCCCCAAACTAGAAGAAAACAACAAAGAGGGCACAGACCTACGAGCTCCTCGTAACTAACGACACTCGGATCGAACTCCACCCTAACAGATTCCGCATGGTCTGTGACACCTTTACATACCGTCTTATAATCAGGGTTCTTGGCCTCTGGATGTCCACCAGTATACCCAACGGTCGTCTTGAGTACGCCTTTACCCTGGGTGGGGGGGTAGTGCTTCAAGAAGATGTGCTCGGTGCCCCAGAAGCACCCAGAGGCGAAGGTAGCAATTTGTGGGGGTGCTGGGGCTGTTGAGGTTGTACCCCCATTGAGTTTAAGGAAGGGGTTTTATTGAGGTTACTTACTAGTCGACATCAAGAGTAGTGCGCGACAATGGAAAGGAAAGGAAAGAACCTATTGTTCGCGATCTTTAGGGTGGTTTCATCGGGCAGAAGCCCGGCGGAAAAGGTTGCTTTCGAACACAATGCAAATTGGATCAATCCCAGTCAAGATGGCGTTTGTATGGCGTTGATATCAGTGATCTAATCAACATAGATGGCTGAAGAACTGTCGGGAACTGCGTTACTTTGGGGCCATCTGATCCATGATGCGTGAGAATCGTTGTACTTATTCGTGTTGAATGAAACTGCGACAACGCAAGAAGGGCTCGTATTCGGCCCATAACGACAGGCCCGGGCCCGTTGCATCGCTTGAACAGGGGGAGCGGGCTACCAAGGTAAAATGTGGGAATAATCAGAGCTGAGGGTCGGCCGTCGGGCCGAAATTAACATGTTTGGTTGTCCTCGACCCTCGTTCAGCCTTGTTTCTTCTATGCACAGATTGCGAGGAACATGTCCAACCCTACTTGCGAGCTCCTGACGTCAAGCGCTTGACTGATAGCTTATATAGTTTTAAAGGGATAGATGGATGATAGTAGAGCTGCACAACAACACCCGTGTCCGGAACAAGATACCATGTATATCACTTGGACATTATATTGATCGGGAGGAATGGGTACACACCTCAAAAGAGCTGAAAGGACTTTATCAGGTGAAGGTTGGAGACGAGGATCGCCAGAGGTTATCCACGGTTTGATCTAGACCACATTATTTCTGCTGTTGAAAATGTGCTTGCCGTGGAGACCCTGCTTGCCAAATAGAAAAAGATAGGTACGGCACTGGTGGTAAGCAATAGAGGACAGCTTGTCGCCGTTCGTACGCGTGAGAACATGGGCATGTGCTCTGCTTCTAATCAGTGTCGACTGTAACCTTCAGCGCTTCAATTTCATATCGCCTTTGCATTAGTTGTCAGGTCAATGTGACTGGTACGTGATTAACCGCTAGACTTTTAGTGGTGCTTCAACGAGAAATACGTTAGTTCTCCGTGCAGACAATCTGCCCGCTTTCAAGAGATCATTCGGCATAGAGAGAAGCTTTTATGTCACCGTTAGCGATGGGATGACTACGAAAAAGACCGCAGCTATCAAGAGTGTAACGCAGGAGGTTCAATGGAAAAAGAAACTCGGTGCTTTGTAAGACATGCCAGGTTAACAGCTTGTAATCTTATCTCATGAATAACTTCCCCCTCTAGTCTTGCACATCCATCCTCCCATCTGACTATTTGCCTTTATGCAAAGAAAGCTATTGGTACAGATACTCTTGTTGCATCCAATCAAGAAGTGCCGTGCAAATCCCAAACTGGTTCGTCTTTACATCGGAATTATTCGTCATTCAGCTCACCGATTGCCCTACTATTAGAAGCTGCTTTTACACTCAAAAGAAGTGGTGGACATCCGCCAGCAATGGTGTATCTAACGATTGTTGTCGAAACAAACCCAAGTTCCTCTGCTAAGGTCGCTCTCGATGATGCCGCCTTAGCTATGAAATCAGTTGACATTTCGGATATGTGGAAGAGTGCCGTCAACAATATAAAACTGGTAATGGACATTGTGTCTCCAGTTGCAGAAGTGCGTGCACCATGCCTCTCGACTGCCTCTCGACTGATCAGGTGGATGTGACCTTCGTAATCAGCTCCATTCTTTTGCAAAGATGACATGGGGTCTCCTTCTGAAGATTCCCCAGGTATGTCTCTTTACCTTGTCAACAGAATTGAACTGATGGACTGTTCTTATTGTCAGCCATTCCTGCAACAGCTTGAACGGGATGAAAATGTCCGATCCCTACTCGAGACCATCCGTGACGGGTTTGACTTTGCGCAGGAGGCAGAGACTTTAAAACACATCAAACCAGAATCTAAACAGGCACACATTCTTACGCTCATGCTGCAGCATGTATGTAATTGATGTGATTTCATTCAATCGTATGGGAAGGACACGACATTCAGTATGTATCTTCATCATCTCATCACGGTCACCGTTATAACGTAGTTACAGGGGGTCGACTTTTAAAGAATCTCTCCGGCAAAGTCGATGTAACAATCGGTGACTATCGTACATCCCTCGACAAACTCCGCCACGAATTCCTGGATCGTGCTGCTCTCACCACAGAAATAAACACATTCCAGATTCTTGATGATATGGGGATAATATCGACCAATATCGGAGGTATCACTACCCAGCTAGAGCAGCTGTTAAGCAAGGTTCTCGATATAGGTGCGTAGTTCCGTCTATCTAACCAGCCGTGATTTATGAGTAAATTGATAGATTTGGATGCTAAAATGGACGAACTTCCATACAAGCCAGCGTGGCGCTCTGATGTCAAGAGGGATTTCCTTCCGGGAACACGTACAGCGTTTTTGAATTACATTATTGATTGGGTGGAAAACCCGGATGGCAAGCGTGGACTGATTCTTTTCGGGCAAGCTGGCACGGGAAAGTCGTCCATTGCACATGAGATCGCACGTCAGTTTCGTGAGATGACCCGCCTTACTTCGTATTTCGCTTTCCTTCGAAAGGGGCAATCAGCACGGATGGATTACATTCTATTCACAATAATTATCCACGATCTATCGCGTCGCTATCCCTCTTTCAAGATCGCTCTGAGGAAAGTCATTGAAAACAACAAGTCCCTTCGAGCAGCGACGGACTACCAATCATTGTTCCAATATTTACTGTTACAGCCACTTAGGGATCTGCACATCGTTGGGCCAGTGCTTGTCGTCATTGATGCGTTGGATGAGAGTGGTGACGTGTCTGGAGAAAACGGGCTACACACCTTTCTCACCAAATCAATATTGAACCTCCCACCCCAATTTCATGTTCTTATCACTTCGAGGCGGGAGAAGGCTATCAACCACGCGTTCCCTACATCGTCACCATTTTGCGTTGTTGACATGGCTGATCTTGTGTTAGCCGCTACGACGAGCGAGGATATAAATCGCTATCTACAACAACACCTCCCTCATGACCTTTTCACGCAGCATGGAACTAGGCTTGGTATAAAGGCAGAGGGCTTGTTCCAGTGGGCTGCGGTTGCGTGTGGGTATATCAAGTGGCCCCCACCTGGCTTTACAGTCAATGATTGCATAACGCGCCTTTTCAATCCATCTTTAAACGTCGAGGGACTTGGATTACTGGACAACCTGTACAAAGAGATTCTCGAAGGATACTTTAGGCCTGCAAGCGCTCGGCGTCGGTTTCAATCTGTGATGGGACAGCTGTTTGCGGCACTCGAGCCGCTTTCTGTTGAATTTCTCACTTCCCTGCGACAATATGCATCCTTTGGTGAACGCGACGACGAAGACTCGGTCTCTGCGATTGTCAGTTACCTCGGGTCATTATTAAGCAACATTGCTCCCTCGGAATCCTCCTTTCCTATCGTCTTTCTCCACACCTCTTTTCGGGACTTCCTCACGAGTGTCGACAAGAGTGGGGACTTTTACGTTGACCTAAACAAGGCCCACGATGAACTGGCTAGTTGTTGCCTTGGTCTCATGCTCGACAAGCTGAAATTCAACATCTGCGAGCTCGAGTAATCATATTCTGCCAATAACCAAGTTCCAGATATGAATGAACGTGTCAGCAAACACATTCCTTAAGCTCTTTCTTACGCCTGTAGACTCTGGAGCGGTCATTTGGAACGTCTCGATTTTAAGCGGGACCACTTCGCGAACCTTAAATCCTTGTTCTACAGGCAATTCCTGTTTTGGTTGGAGGTGCTAGTCTCGTTGGTGACGTTGGTCTCGCTTCATCGGCCATATCAGCTCTTAAGGGATGGTTGATATCTGGCAAGCAGGAGGTGGGTATATCTTGTATTGTACATGAATATAAACTAAGACATCAATATTTTTCAGTCAATAAACCAGGCGATCGATGAGTTTCAGGATTTTGTTAAGGACGCCTATAGATTTGTGCGATATTTTGGGGGGGCAATTGCAAAAAGTGCTCCACATAAATACATCTCGTGTCTACCTTTTGCGCCAGTCTGCTCAAATGTTTTTCAGAAATACTCTACCGATATCTCTCGCATGCTGTCCTTCCGCCGTGGCCAATTACGCCATTGGCCAGCTTCGGAGAGGGTAATTCAAGTAGGGGAATATGCCTATTGTGTTGAATTCTCGCCCGATGGGCAGTGGATTGCCTCTGGCTTGGACGATGGAACAATTATGGTTTGGAATGCCTCAACGGGGGAGATGGTCGGAAATCCGATCAGCGGACACGACGGTGGAGCGTCGTCTGTCTCATCTTTGACCGATGAGTGGTATAGTGTTTCCGGCTCGGACGATGACACGACAGAGGAGATGTCTTCAAATTCGCCTTTTGAAGAAAACAGCAATACAGTGAATGCAATCTCATTTTCACATAATGGGCAGTACATTGCCTCCGGTTCAAGCGATCGCACAATCCGTGTTTGGAATGCCAAGACGGGGGAGATGGTTGGAAACCCGTTTAGCGGACACAAAGGCTCAGTATGGTCTATCTCATTCTCGCCTGATGGGCAGTACATTGCCTCCGGGTCAACCGATTGCACGATCCGTGTCTGGAATGTTGCTATGGGGGAGATGGTCGGAGATCCATTTAGTGGACACAGATACAGAGTGAACTCTGTCTCATTTTCACCTGATGGGCGGTGGATTGCCTCTGGGTCATACGATTGCACAATCCGTGTTTGGAATGTCACTACCGGAGAGATGGTTGGGGACCTGTTTCACGGACACGGCAGTGGAGTGAGGTCTGTCTCATTTTCACCTGATGGGCAGTACATTGCCTCTGGCTCGGAAGATTGGACAATTCGCCTTTGGAATGCTATGACGGGGGAGATGATCGGAAAATTTAGCGAACGCTCAGTGTGGTCTGTCTCATTTTTGCCTGATGGGAAGTACATTGCCTCTGCTTCAGTAGGTCAAGAAATTCGTGTCTGGAGTGTCATAACGGGCGTGTCGGTTGGGGATCCGGTTGTCGGACACAGAAATGGAGTGGTGTCTGTCTCATTTTCACCTGACGGGCAGTACATTGCCTCTGGGTCATGGGATTGCAAAATACGTGTTTGAAATGCCACCACGAGGGAGATGCTTGGAAATCCGTTTAGCGGACACAAAAGGGAAGCGGCGTCTGTCTCATTTTCGCCCGATGGGCAGTACATTGCCTCTGGGTCCTACGATTGCACATTCCGTGTTTGGAATGCCAAGTCAAGGGAGATACTTAGAAACCCGTTTAGAGAACACGGAGGCACAGTATTTTCTGTCTCATTTTTGCCTGATGGGCAGTACATTGCCTCTGGGTCGCACGATTGCACAATCCGTGTTTGGGATGTCACTACGGGAGAGATGGCTGGAAAACCGTTTAGCGGACACGACAGTGGAGTGACGTCTGTCTCATTTTCACCTGATGGGCGGTGGATTGCCTCTGGGTCAAACGATCACACAATCCGTGTTTGGGATGCCAAGACGAGAGAGATGCTTGGAAACCCGTTCAGCGGACACGAAGACAAAGTATTGTCTGTCTCATTCTCGCCCGATGGGCAGTACATCGTCTCTGGGTCATGGGATTCCACAATCCGTGTTTGGAATGCCACTACGGGAGAGATGGTTGGATATTTGTTTACGGGACACAAAGCTACACTGTGGTCTGTCTCATTTTCACCTGATTTTCAGTACATTGCCTGTGGGTTACACGATGGGACAATCTGTATTTGGAATCCCACGAGGGGGGAGATGGTGGGACACCCATTTAGAGGACACGAAGGCCCAATATCGTCTGTCTCCTTTTCACCTGATGGGCAGTACATCGCCTCTGGCTCGTCAGATACCACAATTCGTATTTGGAACGCTATGACAAGGGAGGTCTTGGAGAAGGTTTAATTCCATCCGTCTCATTTCTCCCTAATGGGCAGCGCCTTGCCTCACCCTCAACGGATAATACCATTCAAGTGTGGGATGTCTCAACATTTCAACAATCTGAAAGCGGTGTGCATATAAAACTTACGGATGACTCCATAGTCGATATCGATGGCTGGATAAATGGACCAGCTGGGGAGCTTTTCCTATGGATTCCGCCAGTCCATCGATTGTCTCTTTATCGTCCCAGCACCCTATGGATCGCGGGTGGGCATGAAACTTACTTAGATTTCTCGAGATTCCCGCATGGCCCAAACTGGAGCACATGTTTTGGTAGTGGTCCAGCGG
The DNA here is from genome assembly GCA_018221785.1 of Calocybe gangraenosa. Lineage (NCBI taxonomy): Eukaryota > Fungi > Basidiomycota > Agaricomycetes > Agaricales > Lyophyllaceae > Calocybe > Calocybe gangraenosa. The sequence continues at coordinate 38,100 of JABCKK010000062.1, forward strand.
AATATGTAACATTGTTCGACCTATCATTCTTTTAGCTACCAGTAGTTTGCACACCCTGTCCGCCACTACTATGATGATAGTTACAAAATAATTCCTTCCTATCTATAGCTGATACTCACGTACCACCTGATTAGGCTCTGGGCGTTATTTCTTTGTCAGTGCACTACTGTTATGCTAGTTTTTTTTTTCGGGCAAATAGAAAAAGGTGTGCCACGATTTGCGCTGTAAGGCCCATGCTCGAAGCTTCTTCCCCCAACAGCGAAATAGTTAGGCTAGCATCTTCTCTTTAGTTGTTAAATTTCCATGTTTGCGGTGGCTCTGAGGAGCTCTTATTTATTGCGTTTCCTCCGGATCCATTGCAACACACTCGGATCACGTGATCCCCTGTTTCTGGTCTGGCTACTATCACGTGTTTAAGGGTTTCAAAAACGGTTGGGAGTTTCAAAAAGCAGTTTGTAACGCAAATACTTACTCTTGTTCCCAACATTAGTCACCAAAAAATCTGGCATGTGTAGGTATTATGAGTCTCAAAAAGAAATAGTAATCCAAGCTACACAGCAATATTGAGAGGCCAATCTTT
>JABCKK010000063.1:0-25110 GCA_018221785.1 Calocybe gangraenosa
AAACGCCACCAGTCCGACCGCCGTGTTAACCACACACCCGTCCGTATTCTTTCTGGTGGTAGCTGGATCAACCCCAACGCTATGACGCAAAAGTCTCGCACATTCGTCCGTGGGATTGTCCCTTCTATTATGCGCAAGAAGAGTGCCCATGTTGCTGACAAGATCGTTGATGGCGCTGATAAGACTCCCATTACGGAGGATGTTACGGACAACGAGTATGACGATGATCATCCAAAGGAGGGGGAGCAAGAGAGTCAACATCATTCACATCTGTTCGGACACCATGAAGGACACACGCGCCCACATTGGCGCCGTGGAGCTTGGGAAGATGTACGTGTAGGCGACTTTGTCAAGATCAGGAACTATGAGCTACTCCCTGCTGATATTCTTATCTGTGCAACGAGTGAAGACGAGAACGTTGCGTTTGTGGAGACCAAAAATCTCGACGGAGAGACGAACTTGAAGAGCCGAAACGCGTGTGCGCCGCTCACTAATTTAAGGAACGCTGCCGCTTGCGCGGATACGCGGCATCATTTCAAGATCGAATGTGACCGCCCTGATGTGAACATGTACAAGCTGAACGCGAAGCTCATACTTGATTCTTATGGGTCCGAGGAGGGTGAGGAGAAGAAACGAGAGGCAAAGCCACAATATCACCCGGTGGACATGCAGATGACGCTCTTACGCGGGACCGTACTCAGGAACACGGATTGGGTAATTGGCCTTGTCATGTATACAGGAGAGGATACAAGGATCGTGATGAACTCTGGCGGGACACCGAGCAAAAGGAGTAAAGTCGAGAGGCAAATGAATCCGCAGGTGTATGTATGCGTTTTTAGCTTTCATAGCGTCCGCCTCATCCGGATTATCGCAGGTTCATCAACCTGATCATACTTGGAATGATGGCTATCGCATGTGCCATTGCTGATTCAGTTCTCGAGCATCGTTATTACCCGCTCGGTGCACCTTGGCTATACAATGATAATCGCTCCGACGATAACCCTTCCATCAATGGACTTGTCACTTGGGCCTATGCACTCATCACGTATGTATCCCCTTCGTATCTAGCTTCTGGTAGTCGCTTATGCGGTTGTGCCTGGACAGCTTCCAAAACATTGTTCCCATCTCTCTTTACATATCTATCGAATTCGTCCGCACATGTCAGGCTGCTTTCATATATTTCGACTCCGAGATATGCTATGATAAGACGGGCCAAGCAACGCTTGCACGCACTTGGAATCTTTCAGATGATCTGGGTCAAATTGAATATATCTTCTCAGACAAGACAGGAACGCTTACGCAGGTGTGTACCATAAGACAAATTAACTTTCAAACTCATGCTCAATTTTGTTGCGTAGAACTCCATGATATTCCGACAATGTTCAATCGCAGGTAAAGTCTATCATGGTGACCCGGAAGAAGAACGCGAGAAGCAGCCAGCTGTCCAACCCATTGGTCACCCAGGTTCTACCGATGCAGAGGCGGCACAAGATGTAACCACAACCGCTCTTAATCCCTCCGGCGAGTCTACAACTCAAGTAGACTCTCACGCGCCCAGTCCACCTTCAAACCTGCCCTCGGTTGAAAAGTCAGAGTCTGAAAAAAAGGATTCTTCAGATACGCAAGCCGTCCCCGATCCCCTTTCAGCAGGCGCCATCAAACGGGCTGCGAACGTCCTCATTCCCTTTTCCGATGCTTCTCTGAACGAGGATCTTGCGGAATCTATACATGCGTCCCCCGATTCCCCAGATGCTGCTCGCGCACGTTCACTCAATGGATTTTTCTCTGTTCTTGCGTTGTGTCATACCGTCCTAACTGGCACTGACCCGGAAACTGGTGCGCTCGAGTATAAAGCCCAATCTCCCGACGAGGCGGCTCTTGTTCAGGCTGCTGCCGATGTAGGATTTGTTTTTAGAGGAAGGGACGTGGATACGTTGATGCTGCAGACCCCTTTTAGCGATCAGATTGAGCGGTATCAGCTTTTGAATATCTTGGAGTTTACGAGTGCGAGGAAGAGGATGAGTGTGGTGCTGCGCAAGTTGGACGAACAGGATGGGAGGATATTTTTACTGTGTAAGGGGGCGGATAATGTTGTTTTTGAGAGGCTGAAGAAGGGTACGGGGGATGAGATCAAGGATGAGACTGAGAGGCATCTTAGCGAATTTGCAAGCGAAGGGCTGAGGACACTCACATTGGCATATAAAGTCATAGGAGGTACGTTAGTTTCACTTATACTTTGTTTCCAACTACGCTCAACTATTGCGCCTTGCACAGAGGACGAGTACAATTCGTGGAGCGACCGATATCACGACGCCACTGTGGCCATGGACAACCGCGATGAAAAGATTGAGGTAGTATCGGACGAGCTAGAACAGGACCTAAGGTTACTTGGCGCCACAGCCATTGAGGATCGCTTACAGGATGGTGTGCCTGAGGCAATCGCCGACCTCAAGCGTGCCGAAGAGGCCAACCCAAAGCCACAGTCCTCGTACCTTCCACGATACTCTCAGGACGGTGACCAGCCCCATCCCCTACGCCGCGTTGACACTGGTCTCTCTTCGATCGTGGGCTCCAATAATGGGGACCGTCCCGGGGGGTTCGTCTTGGTGATTGATGGGGCGGCACTGGAGCATGCGCTGGAAGGGAAGCAAAACAAAGAGATGCTACTGCGGCTAGCTACCATGTGTGAAGGCGTGATTTGTTGTCGGGTGAGCCCTCTACAGAAGGCACTCATTGTTAGGTTGGTCAAGGATGGGCTGGGTGCCATGACGCTAGCTATAGGGGATGGAGCAAACGATGTCAGCATGATCCAGGTTCGTTCGTCTCAATGGCTTGCTGTTAACTATCCTCATATGCCTTTGTCCGGCTAGTCTGCAGATGTTGGCGTCGGTATATCGGGTGAGGAAGGACTTCAAGCTGTCAACTCATCCGACTATGCTATAGCACAGTTCCGCTTCCTGAAGCGTTTACTGTTGGTACATGGACACTGGTCATATGCACGCAATGGAAACATGTGTGTACCTCTAGAACTGTTTGATAATGATTGGTGCTTGAACTAGTGTCGGCTGTAGGATCTTGAACTTCTTTTACAAGAACATTGTTTGTATTGGCGTACTGTGGTGGTTCCAGATCTATTGCGCATGGAGTTCTAACTAGTAAGTCCGCGAGGTCCCCATTAAAGGCGCAAATTGGTCTGATGTTAACTTTCCAGTGTTTTTGAGTACACTTACCTTTTGTTCTGGAACTCTTTTTGGACCATAGCACCCGTCATTGCAATCGGCTTGTTCGACCGTATTGTTGGTATGTATCCTTCCATTCTCAGTTATATGCCAGAGTGAAACTGACGAAACTACAGATGCGCACATTCTAATGGATCTACCGGAACTTTACAACTATGGGAGAGAAGGAAGGTGGTTTGGCCTCAAATGGTTTAGCATATACATGCTGGACGGCATTGTGCAGGTGCGTAGCCATTCCACTGCGACTTACCAGTATATCTGATCCTCGACCATTACCAGTCGGCTATAATATTTTTCTTAATCTTTTACACTTACATGGCTGTTTCGGCTCGGAATGACGGATGGCAAATTTCGCTATATGAATTCTCTACCGTGAGCTTACATCTTAATATTCCCTTTGAGCGCCTGTTAAAACCCCGTACCAGACTATGGTCTTTGCGGCCGTCATCACGGCCAACCTGTTCAATGGTCTCAATACCAATGTCTGGACTGGCTGGGTTTTCTTTGCAGTTTTCATCGGCATCTTCCTTGTGACGGTTTACACTGTAAGCCTTGACTCTTGCGTCGAGTTTTTGAAGCTTTTTTAACACCCCCTGTAGGCGGTTTATGCTTCCATCTCCCCTGGTTGGTTCGTCACGCCAGTGTATGGCTACAATCATTTGCTCTGGCCATCGGCCTACTTCTGGCTCTGTCTACCCCTTACTATCTGTCTCTCGTTGACCCCTCGTTACCTTTCCAAGGCATGGAAGTTTGGTTTCGCTGCAGACGACATCGATATCATGCGCTACGTTCGTAAAATGCAACTGGATCGTGATGTTGTAAATGATGCGTACACCAAGAGAGAAGACCCCACACCTCTAGGACGTATGCCATCATCGAGAAGGACGTCACGTACCAGCCTCGCATCGGGTCCGCACGCTCGACCTTCCCTCGACCCTCGGACGGGGAGCAGAACAGACATGTCGACTGGTGAACGGTCCGTACATCGTGGTTTCGATTTTTCAACAGAAGAAGGTGGTGTTGCGATGCAGCGTATGCAAACCAATCTGTCAGAGCGACGACAGAGCAGTCGGAATCTGGCAACAACCACACAAGAAAACACGACTAAAAACAGTAGGAGAGGTGGAACGCTTGGCCGTGTGTTCTCTGTCAGGCAAGGTTTTCTACGTAAAAAGCCTTCCACATCGGAAGGAAGGTGACACGACGCACGCACTCATTATCACGAATTTATGGCTGCCCTCATTTTCCCATTCAATTGATTAGACGGTTTTCTGAGCCACACGCATATCTAACCCCAACCCCCCTTGCATATTCTTTCCTTACCTATGTGTACCGTCGAGTCAATTTGTATTCATATCCACCCTGACACCTTTACGAACGTTTGATTTAATACTTGATGGTTCTCTGGTTCTCGTACAGTGAAAATGCTATCTCTGATGACCCATATTTACCTACGAAACGTCAAACCTAGGAAGCAAATGCAACAATACTAATCATACACGTCGTACGCACGATGATCACAAGCACAATAAATAAATAAATATAAGGAGGCAAAGTTCAGTCCTTGAGGCAAAGTTCAGTCCTTGGTGAGATCGATAACTTGGGGCAACCGATTCTTGACAGGGTGTTTCCTTATAGAGCTTTCAACCACGCCTGGCTCAGTCTTGATTCTCCGACTATGTGTGGGATGAACAGACTGCCCTGCGCTTGATCGTAGGTTGGCCAATCTGGTCTTTTCATGTGATTCTATCAGAAAAGATAAGAGGGCAAGAAGAGGGCTTGCCTCCAGGACACGAATTCTCGTCGCTGCGCCTTGATTAAAAGAAGGGAAAGGTCGTGGAACGATGCCGTTGGCCATCAACAGTGCTTACAACATATAGTCAGATGTGATCAGGAAATGACAAGGTAACACAACACACCCATTGGTCTATATTTGAACACGAACGTCACATAGGGGACATTGTCGAGTATTTGACCTGTCACCACATCTACCACGGGAGGAGGAGAGAAGTATTCCTCGCTATACCTATAAGATTGACGTTATGAACTGGGATTGGGTTGATGTACGGATTGGTGACATACTTTACATGATGTGTGCCCGCTTTCTTCGATCTTTCGTGAACGACTTGGCTTTCCAAGACGGGGTTGCCAGGCTGATGCTCCTGAGGTTTCGATGATACGTCCGCGACGTGCAAGCGCCACAGCTCTAATTTAATGACACCAAAATTAGAGGCTCTATCAACAGTATCCAAGTAGGCGTCGTCATCTGATTTATTAACATACGTCAGATAAGATACGCGAAATATATATAAGATCCAGTGGACTTGCCGGTGACTTCAATAGCTGTAAACATGAAATCCCTGCGAGTGTACTCTGAGGTTCTTGCATAACAAACGCCGATAGCGCTTGGCCGATCCGGGAAGGAATAGGCATCCAACATGATGTGGGTGTCACAGGCGACACCATCGATATACACTATACCTTGCAAGGGGAACGTCCTCGACAGATTACGCCAGTTCACGGAGAATTTCTATGGAAAGCAGCGAAAAATAAGTATGGAAAGATGGATCGTAAGGATATAGGTTGCCGACATTCCTTGCCAGATTCCGAGGCTATCCAGCAGGTAATGACGTTTCGTGAAGCTTCAGCAGAGTACACCTCTCGTGCCTGCCCATCTATAGATATCCATGCACACAGGTCCTCATAGAAAAGCACCATCAGGGAGGGAAAGAAAGATAGGTAGTAGCCTGGGAAGCGCTCATGCTATAGGAAGCTATAGACGCTGTCAATTGCTGTATTGGTGGCGTGGCCGAACTTGTGAACTCTTTGAAAATTCAAGCCTCTCAGGAGGTTCTACGGAGTCCCAGATGGCTGTCACTGCGGCAGCAGCAGCCTATACTCTGGATCCTGACAACTGCCTATTCTTCCCTGCATTAAAAGCCTCACAATATGGTAAATTCAAGACTCCGGAATTCCAGGAAAGTGAGAGCTGGTGGGAGTAGAAGGTTATATGGGCAATTATAACGTGACACGTTTGTCAGGCGTGAACGTAACGTGACAGATCAAAAGATCCAAAGAATCATGCCAACTGAGCCAATACCTCTCAGCAATGAACTCGCCACCGGATCCAGACTCTCCAATATCTACAGATACAGAGTCAAGCCCTCCGGAAGATGCTAATCCTCAGACCTCAGCTCATCTGTTCACTAATATCGCGGGTCAGCTAACCCAGTCCCTTGTCGGTGGCGGTTCCAAGCGTCGCCTACCTGGACCAGGTCTGGGTACATCACCATCTAATCGCGATCCAAAGACACGGCGGCGAAATGATTCGTCTAAATTTGGAATCACTGAAGGGGTATGGGACGTCTCCAAGGACAGCAAACGAGAGGAGAGGGACCTTGTTGATCATAATGTAGTGGACTTTTTGAGAAGAGGTACGCTCTCATCAGTTTTCGTTGTGGAACAGGGACCCTGAACCCAGATGTACAAGAAATCGGTGATCCCTTTCTAGAGACTGCTGTGCAAAAACACACATAGCTGCAGTACAATCCGTTCATAACCAGCTATGTATGTATTATATCCATGGAAGGGTGTCATTGATAGATAACAGATAACAATTTCTAATTTCGGTGTGAATGATCTATTATACTAAGCTTTGCTACACTATTGTCAGTACCTGTCCTTAGTACATTTAGTATTACAACATAATGTGAGAAGCGAGAATCGAAAACCCATGCATCACTCATTCGCTCTTCCTTGAGGAAGATTCCTTTTTCCGTAGTCCTCGCCTCAACGAGAACATGTGCGAGAACGTTTCCTTCCCTTTCCGCGATAACGGCCGCTGCTCCAAATCCCCTCGACTCCCTGTTCTCTTCTCAGAGAGGTTACTTTGCATGCGCCGCATTGCAACCCCATTTTCCTCCATTGCGAAATCGAATCCACGATGTACCGATACCAGCCCCGTCGCCATGTCTGTCCGACTCGACGCACGGACGTCCATAGAGGGCCGTCTTGTGTCCATTATATCAAGCGTAACGACACTATCATTCGTTACTATCTTAGAGGACCGCCGGGAAGCAATGGATCCCGGTCTACGGAGAGCTTTAAGTTGAGAGGTGTGGACATCAAGCGAAAAGTCCCTGTTCGGCTCGTGCCTGCTGACCCAGCGCATAGTGTCAAGGTCATCAGGTGAGAAGCCAAACTTCCACGCTCTTGCAAGTAAACGAGGTGCCAAGGAAAGTATGAATACTAGGGGAATGCAAAGCCAGAAATATGCTGAAGTAAAGAGAGTGTAGTAACTGCCATAGAGTGATGTGACCGCATATCCAGGAGAGATGAAAGAGTAAATGATCTGAAAAAGTTGTTGGTCAGCCCTAGGTACACAGGTTGCGACAACTGCTCGCTACTAACCGTGAACACCCATACAATGAAAATACCAATGAATACAGCGAAAAAGATCCAGGCGTTCCAAGCAGTTGCGCTAAATCCAGTGAAGATATTAGCTATCATGACGGCTGCGATTGCCATTGTCTAACATTCAAAAAATTAGTCACATATCAAGAAAAACACTAGCCGATGGCGTACCGTGGAGAACTCCTGGAGGTATATATCAAAACCGTCTTGGCGGGATGTCGGTGACGGGTGGTATGCAAAAAGAACTATGAAAAAGATGATAGTCGCCTGAAACCAACAAATTAACCTGCGCCAATACCACTTTCAGGAAAAAACTTGTCGAGCGCATGCATCATCTGCTGATAGACTGTTCGCCCTTGGATGCCTCCGCGAACAATGATGATGTTAGAATCGCTTGCGACTAGGTTGGTGCTTCTCCCGATGGCTTTTTCAGGGCGAGAAAATCAAAGAAATCAGGATCACCGTGCCGATTATGCAACTGAAATAGAATCTCACCAATAGCGGTCTCGAGCTTGTCACCCGTAGCTACCCAGATACGAATTCCAGCCCTCTTTAGGTCCGCGATCGTCTCTGGGACGCCGTCCTGAAGTCGATCTTCAATGGCCGTGGCACCTAGTAGCCTAAGATCTTGTTCCAACTCGTTGCATACAGCCTCAACCTTTTCCTCCCGATCTTCAAGGGAGACAGAAGCCTCATGATACCGTTGGCTCCAAGTCTGATAAGCGTCCTCTACAGGAATCATATCAGAATAATGTCGAAGCATAGTTTCAGAAACGCAAGCTCACCACCAATGACCTTGTAAGCCAAAGTTAGTGTCCTCAAACCGTTATTCGCGAACTCGCTCAAGTGGACTTCCGTTTCATCCATCAAAGCGCGCTCACTATCCCTGAGCCGCTGGAAGATGATATTATCGGCACCCTTGGTGAGCAGGAAGAGTCTCTCGTCCTCCCCACCTAGCTTGCGGACCACAACGCTCATTCTCTTCCTGGCACTGGTGAACTCGAGGATGTTCAACAACTCGTATTTCTCCACCTCCGGGGACGTCGATGGTGTGCGCAGCGATAGAGTCTCTTTATCTCGTCCGCAAAACACAAACCCTACATCCGCCGCAGCTTGTACTAAAGCCGCCTCATCCGGAGACTGAGCCTTGTATTCGATTTCGCCCGTTATAGGGTCCACAGAAGTAAGGACTGTATGGCATAGTGCCAGTACCGTGAAAAACCCATTCAGCAATCGATAATGCGAAGCGTTTTCCGAGCTTGGATCGGCATCCACCGCGTCGTTCATGTCTTTCGTCAACGAGGCATCCCTGAACCGTATAAGACTCTCCTTAGACTTGGCCTTTCCTACCACTGACTTCTTCTCGTCCTCTTCTTGGCGTCGGACAGGCTCGATGACAATGTTGGAACTTGAAGTCTGGGCAGCCGACCAAAGATCCACATTAACAGCAACGGGTTCGACAGGTGCTTGGCTATTGATCGATGCGGGTTTGACACTCTCGACAGAGGCGCCACCGTCTTCCACGTCAGCTTCAACACCTCTATACGCCCGTCCACCGATAGAGCACTGACGGAAAACCATGGAGTTCTAGTTCGGGATATTTCCTGTTAGAAAGGTGCGTCATTCTCTGAAGACGTTGTACTATACCTGTGTCAGCGTGCCCGTCTTGTCCGAAAATATGTACTCTATCTGACCAAGATCGTCTGACAAATTCCAGCTCCTGCACACAGTTGCCTGGTTCGTCTTTTCGTACCAGATATCCCCATCGAAGTATATGAAAGCCGCTTGGCATGTCCGAACAAACTCTATAGATATATACAGCGAGATAGGAACAATGGTTTGGAAGCTACAAGTGATGGTTAGCATATTACAAAGACACATACACGGTCGTGTCAAGTCAAAAATGTGACTCACGTAAGAAGTGAGAATGCCCAAGTGATCAGACCGTTGATTCTAGGATTGTCGTCATCCAAGTTGGCGCCATAGAGCCACGGGGCTCCCATTGGGTAGAACTTCACCTGAAGCAGAGAGTCGGCAATTGCACAGCAGACGGCCATGGTTGCCAGAATTAAAAGATTGATGAAACTGTACAAGTCGTCAAGTTGAAAATCCTTTAAATTGAGACAGGGGAAAAACTCACACTTGAGGGTTCATCTGCCGCTCGACTTTGCTGCGCTTACTTGGAGTACCCCCAGAGTTCATCACAATCTTAGTATCCAGGCCCGTAAACATGACAACGCCTATTGCCCAGCGGGTATTCCTGAGTACCGTACCCCGCAGTAAAGTCATAGATAAATCAACAGGAGACGTGTCTCCATTCATCGCTACGTTCGCTTGAAGCCGGTACATATCCACCTCGGGACGATCGCAGTTGATTCGGAAAGAATTCTGAAGCTCAGCACAGTCCTGAGCGTTTCTAAGATGGGACAGCGAAGCGACTGCATGCCGAGACTTGAGGTTCGTTTCGCCGTCGAGATTCTTGGTTTCCACGAAAGCGACGTCTTCTTCCTCGGACGTCGCACAGATCATAATGTCAGCTGGAATAGACTCCTTGTCCATGATTTTCACGAAATCCCCAACTTTAAGGTCCTCCCACAGTATCCTCGTCCAACGAGGCTTGTCAGCCCTGGGTTTCTCGTCTGCAACCACTTCCTCACCCTCGGTGCCTGAATCCTCATCGCGAACTTTGGATAAATCTGTTTTAGGGCGTCGACGTGGAAGGTGGGGTATCCCACGAACAAAAGTCTTGCTCTTCGGTTCCATCGAGTTCGCATTCCTCCACTCTCCCCCCGCCAAGACTTTGACTGTACTGTGATTAACACGTTTGTCGGATTCATGTCGCTTGACATCTTCGTATCCATCTTTCAAGGCGGTAATAGTCAGAATAATAATCAATGGCAGTATGACCACCCCAGGAGCTATAGTTGCAAACTTTGGAAAGAACTGGAGGATTGAGATCCCAAGAAAGAACCTACGTAAAGGCAAACGCGAGCGTGAGATGAGAACTAAGATGAGGTGTCATAGCCTGGTTGGGTTTCACGTACAAGTTAGCTACTCGGCGGAACTGCTCCAGAAGATTTCGAGGGAGAAAGGTAATAATGGTGTACTTTGAGGTGATGACCTGGTTGCTGGTGTACACATGTTCTGGCTTTGGTTTTCCCTTGTGGCCAAAGTAGTGGTCTGGTAGACTCTGATTGACATATATTGTTCTGGGAGGGCCAGGCTCCCGTTTCTGAGAGAAGAGCGACTCGATTTTGAAGGCGGCTAGTCGAGAGTACCAACCCCCAGGGTGCTTGGGGCCAACCTTTTTTGTCGACATTATAGAGGATGTGACGGCGAGGAGAGAGAAGGAGCCCGAAGAACTAATTTAAGAGAATTCTATGAAAGATCTGTCATCCTGGTCGTCGTGGTCTGGGAAGGGGGGTCTGATGCTGTGTAGTGCTATATGATTATCACTAATACCCATCATGTGGGAGCCCCTGCAGACCCCGGTGACAAACAATCAAAGATCCGTTAGTGGGTTGCCTCTCGCCCCGGGGTCGGGTGGAGGCGCCGTTGCTAGCCGTAAGTCGAGGAGTAGTTCGTGTGGGCAGTATTACTCTTTATCATTCAATTTCATATTCATCATGGCAGCTGCCATTGCCGTAGCCAAGCTTGTGCGAAAGACTGTCCAACTTGATCTCACACTGTTCGTCTGCTGATTTATCTAACTAGAATATCCTCTAGGTAAAGCTCTCGCTCGGAAGGATGAGCCGCCCACGTAAAGCCGCTAGTGAAACTAACGGCGTTTTTGGCCGTGTCAATAAGCGCCTATTTTCTTATCTTCCAGCCAACAACCCGCCCTTAGCAATACAGTAGTCGGTCGTCTGGCCGTTCCGTTTACTCCTTTTGTCCCTCATCGCGCCGAAAGCGAACGCGTTTCTGCGTCTTAGTCTCGAGGTTATTGAGAATGCTCTGTTCCATTTCCAGGTAACTGAGTAGGCGATCGAAAGTGTATGGAGATTCTTTCGTAGACATTGCGAGACCATTGGCGATGTTTGACCGGATATAATAATGTTTGGGATCGACGAGGGCGTTGATAACCCAAACGCAGGTAAGCAGGTCCTCTGTCACGTCTCCTTCAGCGAAGACTCGACGGATTGATTCGCGAATTTCTCGTGCGGTGTCAGGAATTGGAGTCCACTCGTCACACTGGATAGATGACGCTTTCAGCAAGTGACCCATCTGCCGTGCATGAACCCTGTTCTCATATCGCTCGCGTAACACCTCCCAATTATCACATGCAGTCTTCTCCAGGCTCAAGTTATCACGCTCATCTGCTCTGACATTGCTGAGGATGAAAGCAGTAACAACGCCATCTGTATGGCACCACGCATGGTAGTTTGTGTCCGACTGATCTGGGCAGCTGGATTCTCGGGTGATGTGTTCCTCGACTGAGTTTAGCAGGAGACTGTTATAGATATCCTCGGCCCACTGCTTGTAGTTGCTCTTCGACATCTGAAGCTTCGGTCCGGGGAAAGAAGACATAAGTCTTGCGCCCAATGGGCGGGATTGGACAATGGCATTTGTTATGTTGGGAATGGTACTCTCGATGTCGGGCATGCTGTGGCAGTGGGTTTCTTCTTATTATGTCTCTGTTTCGCTATGCGCGACGTTAAAGTCCTGTAAGCCCCGCAACGATGTCTAATGAATCATTATCAAAACGAGCTGTACGTGGACATCTATAACAAGTTACCCACCTCAATTTTTGGAGTTAGATTTAGACTGAGGTTTCCCGCAGTATTCCATGAGCATTTATAAGTACAAAATGTGATCATCCTATGGCCCTTGTGGCCATGAGTCCGCGCACGCTTTGACTTATGGACCTCGCGTCCCCAAAATACCATTCGAGTCTCCTATTTCGAGACCTGCCACTTGCTTCTGTTCTGGCCTCATCAAATAATCAAACCTGAATGAGTACTCTCATAAGATGCATCATGCCATGATTGATGAATTAATATACACGCGCGATTGAAAGCTATGAACCCACAAAGCCACTACTTAGTAAAGAGACCCCTACTCGACGACGTGTCGAGAACAGTAGTGTCATACTGGATGTCAGGGAGGGAGACGGCGACAATGTTGCTAGATTTCGGTTGCGGGGTTAAAGGATGTTCAGACAAGGCGCGTGGCATATCAAACAAGCGGTTATGATTAGACTTCATGTGACGGATTAAATCCGGTCTGTGAACACTGCACGCTAAGAGCGTGTAAACCTCGATTCTTGGTGCTATAGTCGCGGACATGGCGATAGCGGTGAATGGGACGATAGTCAACAGCCTAAGACAACAATGAGAACGACGACGCCGATGACTTACATAGATGCTTACCACCATGGGGTTGGAACCTTGTACCATGGGAAGTTTCTGTGATACTCTCTGCGCGTATGATAGTCGGCGTCGACGTCTATTTCCTGGTCTTGTGAGTGAACGAAATCCTCGAGTAGTTCAGCTGTGTCTGTATCTACTGGACCATCGGGTAGGATGAGATTTTCTGGCTGAGAAACATATGGATGATGAGAAGGCGGCGAGTGGGGTGAAGGACTATGAAACGAGGGAGGCATTAGGGGATAAGGTAGAGATGAAACTCCACGGGGGGAACATTAGCGCATAACTTATAATTACGTTGCCGAAACATACCAAATTATTATCTAATCATAGATAAGATAAGATTAGATCCCTTGTCAAGCCATCTCCCGTTACCAATTTGTCTTCTGTCAACTGTACCACCACTTCTCACCCATGGTTCGTTTCTTACCCATCTTCTAGCTCATTCCCTCATCTCTAATGCTTAGTCTCAAACCGTCGATATCCCGCAATCTATCAAAGATTCCCTAAGGAAGTTCCGCTTTGCTCGACGGAATGCTGGGAGTGCTGCTTTGGTGATCAAGATCAATAAGGCAAAGCTTGTAATGGAAGAGGTAGAGCAATTTGACAGCATCAGCTTAGAAGAGCTTGCGGAGGGTGATTAGTATACCTTCTTGATGTTCTAATACCTGACTCGTCACCGCTCTAGAACTGCCGGAGAACTCACCCCGCTATGTCGTTATATCATACGAACTACACCATAAAGACGGTCGGATATCGTATCCACTTGCCCTTATTAATTGGGCGCCCATAACAAGTGAGATCGGCATGCTTACGCTCCATGCTAGTGCACTTTTAAATTTCCAGAACACTGTAAGTCCCATTTCCCATCGTCCGCAGTCTACGGCCAAGTTATAACATTCTTGTTCAGGCGGACCTTAGCAAGGTTGTTGAGATTCGCGACGGGCCTGAGGGCCTTACAAAGGAGGCTATCGATGCAAAGTTACTCTCTTAGTCGAATGTCGAATACAATCAACGATTAGATGTACCGGTTGACGAGTTGCGATGACCAGATACAAGCTTTATGGAGAGAGCGAACACGGATATCCCGATCGTTTTTCTATACCATGTAATCTCCCATAATACCTCCGAGAACCCATGTATTCCCTGCGACGTAAATCAGACTCCTGACCCACAGCCCAAAGAACACGTTCTGCCCCAGAAACTCCAACTTATAAGCCTCACTCAACCAAAGCGCTTGTGTACCCGCCCATACACCCAGATATGCCAGGGCACGGCGTGGTGAAGTTGATAGGCGTGGGCCTTTGGGAGAGCTTGGCGAGGGATAAGTGAGATAGGTGAGGTAAAAATAAGGAGAAAAGTTGTGGCGATGATCGAGGCGATGGACATGATAGAGATAGGACTCGTATAGGAATGGATAACCCCATCTACATCAACACTGTCAGTTAAGCAGTTCTGGAGGTATCACACAGCGTCAAAACACATGGCTCACACGAGATAACATCCTACACCAAGCAAACCGAAAGTTCCTGCACTAAGAACACCAAATCTCACACTCTTCCAACTGACCAGACTCTCCAGCCACCCTCTCCAGCCCTTTCCCCTATTATTACTCTTTAGGGAGCTGTTAATGACTCCCAAACATGTTGCTCCATAAATAACGGGGTAGATTTTCCAATGTGTGCTCAAGCCCAGCATGATAGCTGCAGCGTCCCATCTAGCACGGAGGGCAAAGAAGAGTGTAAAGAGAACAAGGAGACAAAGCACACACTCCGATGAGCCACGAGTGGAGATGGAAAAAACCAGTGGGTTAAGGAGGTGAAGCGTTGCATATAGTGTCGCTTCTGCCTTGTGTTCTGTCTCCTTCGACTTTTCCTTGCTTGTCGCCGCTGGTTCGTTACCCTTACTAGAGTTTTCCGTTATTTGTGGTGGGCGTCGGTGTAAGCCAGGTAGTATGTCCGAGAGGAGTAGCTGGTAGATGAGCGCGCCGTTCACGATATCACAAGCGGCAAAGAGGTATTTTCCAAAGGAGGGATGTAACCACACATTTGGGGTCATAAGAAGTGCAAGCAGTGGCGTGTATCGATATGTCTCCCTTGTATATGGGCTGCACAAAGTACCAAACGACGTTGGTAACTATATTTAGTCTTAAATGCGAGTAGTAGACTCACTTACTTGCCAGCGTCGAAGGCCAGTGATGATGACAATGGAAGAAGGCGACCGAGTGGTCCCTGCGCATGGTTATTTTTGTCAGGTCCAGGATGAAGGAGAAAACGCGCCGCGTCACTGAAGACGCGATAGTCCACGTCGGTATACTTTACGACAGAGTGAGCATCATGCCATTCGCTATACAAGATTAAGGCTACACGCAGAGCCGTAGAGAGGGCTAGAATAGTAGGGAAAGAGGGAAGGCGATGGCGCAACGCTGGTGAGGTCATGATAGCATGGAAGTTGACGTTGAACCGAGAAAACGCCAATTGTTTCGACTTACCAAACCAGTATGACTTCAGTGTGTGTCTCTCTCTCTTAAGTACGTAAGAGTATTCTATTGAGAAAACGAATATGCATAGAATAACGCTGCAACTCAGGTGCCGCGGGTCCACTAGGCTAATGAGGCGCAACACATGTAGTTAAGTACGGCACAACGGAAACGACGGTGCATGAAAACCATGTCAAGAAGATTCCAGAGACACGTTCAAATCTGAGGGTAGGGTGCGTAAGCCCATAAGGAAAATTTGAAGGAATTGTTATACTTACGTATTGAGAGACCCATCGGAAACCTAAAGACATGTCAACTGTGGATGGCGAATGACGGTGATTAAAACTTACCATCTCCATAACCTTGCCTCTGTACAACCGAACACATGAATAGTTCGATGGGACGAATATCAGTCAAAGGAACTTTGCCCTGTATGTACAAAGCATGAGCAATTCGCCCCAAGCAGAAAAAGTAAAAAGCGCACCTTGCCGGTAGTCTGGTAGAGACCAAGGTGATGCCTCAGCTCCTCCTCGCTAACTGCACCAGGGGCGTCAATCTTGTTTCCAAGAATAAGGAAGGGAACCTTGGTAAGCTGCTCGATTGAAAGCAGGGCATCAAGCTCCGCCTTCGACTCAGCGAAACGCTCATGGTCTGCGGTGTCAACTAAGAAAATAATAGCATCAACCTCCGGGAAGTAGTCACGCCATAAACGGCGAGCTGCGAAGACAATGAGTCGTAAGTAAAGACTAAGAGCATAGGATGGTATACGAACCCTGTCTATGTCCACCAAGGTCATGGGTAGTGAATTTCACACTTCCAATAGCGAGTTCCTCAGAAGCTATGAAAGTCAGCATCATGCACATTCCCCAAGAAAACTAACATACTTGGGTGCAGGGTGGGTTGCAAGGTCGCCAGCCTATCGTTTTTTAACATATGCAACAATGTCTGGGCTATGTCAGTACTAGCATAGATGCATAAAGCTGCAACAGACCGTCTTTCCAGCATTATCGAGACCAAGGAATAGAATTTTAGCATTCTTGTGCGTCAAACCTAGGCAAGCCAGGTCAGCTAATAAAAGCCCCGAAGCTTCCGACAACATACCGAGTTGTGCAAGAACGTCCCAAATCCAGTTAACAATGAACATGACTAGGTTATCGTGAGTTCTGAGTGATACTAAAGAAAAGGGCTAGAAGTATTATGAGCGAAGCAAAGACTGCAAACGTGGACAGGACGTAGTGCGTGACTCTGACGGATATGTCACTTAAAGAGTCACATTATCGTGTGACTGGCAGGCAAAACCGGGGCGACGAGGACTAGTTGAAATAATTCACTCATCAAACGAGAGACTGAAAACAGGAGGACTATGATGAAAGGGCGAACTACCAACGATTGATCTGCAAGCGCCTATGATCTTTCATAGTATCTTGATCCACAATATACCAATCAATTTTTGTAGTACCTACTACCTGCTATATACAGACTACAGGAGAAGTCGAAACGACGATTGTGGGAGAGGTCTGACACTCCTGAACACCATTAATCTAGTGAGTGAGTTCTTTTACCCGGCCAGGCATTCCTCTGCGCTTGACCTGAATCACCTCATCCAGCTTAAAATGTTGAGCATGGATGGGCACTGTCTAACAGGTTGCGACAAAGGAAGCGGACGATTTTTTTTGAGCTTTATGACATTGCCGTCTATTTGCGAGTCTTTAGCTACATCCTCCGAGCCAAATAGTTGTTACTATTTGCGGATTTGAATCTCCTAGCCAGATGTAATAGTATACAACAACGAAGTTACAAACTAACTACAGTTGCTTCATAAATACTGCCGTGTACGGTGGTACAACGATATAATTACTCGATTTCAGCGTGATGTTAGTCTAGAAAAGTATACCCATTAATTACATCCAGTCACTTAAACCTCATGTAATAAAGATGATAATTACCTGCCATTTCGCCAATCCAGCCGCCCCACCAAAGTGTCGCATGAAATAGTTTCCAGGTACCACGCCTGAAAGATTAAGTGCCATTGGCGTAGCCGGATCCTTGTTTATAATGACTAGCGTAAGTTTCCCGCCTTCGGTTCCTGCGTAAACACCTTGGACGTCTGGCTTGGGAGTCGCGAGATTGACCTGTACGCTTGAGCTTCCGAAAAATGTGCCGTATCTTGATATCATATCGTGAGATGTAGTCTTAATTTTAATTCGACGACGCACCCTCTAAAGAGCCAGTACGCTAACCCGACAGGGCCTTGTTCGTTAGGGGTCGCCCAGTACGTTGCCATATCCACCCCGTATTTTCCAAACAGGCCAAGAACGTCAGCTGTTACAAGGCCGCCTGTAAGGTCATT
The DNA here is from genome assembly GCA_018221785.1 of Calocybe gangraenosa. Taxonomy (NCBI): domain Eukaryota; kingdom Fungi; phylum Basidiomycota; class Agaricomycetes; order Agaricales; family Lyophyllaceae; genus Calocybe; species Calocybe gangraenosa. Next base: position 17,848 of record JABCKK010000063.1, read on the forward strand.
GTCGTTCGTAGAACTCCACTCGCTGATAGAAAGTTTCGTGCCAGGGTAGTTTTGGTTGATGAGAGTCTTGAAACGAGGGATGAGCTCGACAGCAGTCGGGTTCCACTGATGATTTTGAGGGGAAACTCCGACCCACGACTCATCAACATAGGAAGCGTCCTGTATGGGTAGACTCGTGAGTAGTCATCTCCATGTTATGCTAACGGTAGGCTGACCCATAGACTACGGGTTGCTCTCAAGCGCAACGCTTTAGCCGTGGCATTATTCGAGCTTGTGTCTGCCTGGAAGTAATAGTGGATATCGAGGTAATCAAGCAGTCTTTTTCCAGTCGTCTTTTCGTTGTTCCTCATCTGTGTCAAGAACCAAGGAAGGAAGTCTATGTTTCCATGTGCAGCGTTGTCGTCAAAACCAACGGCGCTAGTCCAATCTTCAGAAACGTTGAATATATGAAGTACTTATAGAGCACGAATCGTGACTGATGCTTACAGAACCACCATGAACAAGTGGAAGGCGCCCCAACAAGGACCTTCGGAAGAGCTGCTTTAGCAGCTGTAGCAAAGTTGATGACCCGAGAGAGTTCCTCGTCATAGTTCACTGGACTACAGGTCATGGGTAAGCATGCTTAGAATGGGTATTATTGGAAACCCTTACGCAGGATGCATGTCTTGATGCGTGCTGTGTGCAATTTCCATCTCATTATCGATAGCAATGATGTCTGGCTTATTTTTTAACCCGGAGAGCCACTGTTTCACAGCTGTAGTATTCCACGCTGTATAAACGTTCTTAGCGTCCGGTGGCGTAACCCAAGATCCATTGGGGAACTGTCCGTTCCCAGCGTCACTATTGTAGGGGTCAAACCTAGCCTGGTCTGGAACATCGTGGTCAGAACATGACATGAAGATTTTCCAAGAGTTACTTACCAGGATAAACCGATCGTGGGTAAGAATACGAGCTCGCATCCTTGGATACCCAATCAAGTCTTTACAAAACCTGTTAATTTAAGGGAAAGCTAAACAAAGAGGACGTACGCAGGAACCGTCAATAGGGTGCCCGAACCAGCGCCTCTAACCCAACCAACCCAGTCGTCGGCACTATCACTCGCTCTATTCTCGAAATACCAATCGTTTCCAGCATTGGTAAATCCACCGAAAGGATTGTAAGCAGTCACGGCATTACCACCCCAACGAGACATGGGTACGCCCAGATGCTTGACATAATCAGCGTTGGTAGGGAAGTTCACGCCGTAAATGTATGGGTTAATCGGCTGCCTGTTCTGCTGCACAACACTAGGGTAAATGCTGTCAGTAAAAAACTCATGCAATTGCCCTATATTTACCCGCCGAATTGGGCACCTGGGAGAGTATGTATGAAAGATGCGTTTCCGGCCGTAATGGATAGAGCACCAGGGCCGAGAGATGATGCTAGTTGCAAATAGGTGATGGTTTTTGAGGGTGCATCGATGGGATGATAAGTATTTTGACTTGAGACTTTCAATACCTTGATCATTATTTGTTAGCAAGCTGATAAAGCGCTGAGGAGCACAATTTACTTGTCGGTTTAAGGTGACCTTCACTGTCGATATATTAAATGCGCCTACAGTTGTCACAGCAATAATATTGTTTGACAGGGGCTCGGCACTCAATATCTGAGGAGCAACAACAATCGACTACAAAGCAGATGAGAAAATGCCCATAGCCGGGAAACTTTTGACGTACGCTAACAAGAACCATGTTATCGATGTGATACTAGCGTAATATGATGAGTATAATGGTGAATATATCCAACGTGGAGGTAAAAAGAGGTACTGACCACAGCCCCGCTGGCTCCAGACTGGAAGTTGATGCGGTCCCAAGTACCATTGCCCTATAAAAGTAACAAGTAAGTGACATGTCGTCACCAGTTCGACGACGACAATTTCACCAGCTGGCCGCCAGTGCCGGGCCAAGCGTTGAAATCAATTAGAAGCGAAGTAAACTTGTCCGCCACAATGGTAGTTTCAAAGGCTGAGAGAGGTATGGTTGGGGACTGGCTACCATCGGTCGAGGACTGAATTGAGATGGATATATCTGGTTGTGCGCCCTATGAAAGTAGTTCAACGGGGTATGCTGATAAATCGTAGAGCGTAACATCTCATACAGCAAGATCAAATCGTAGACCAGCATATGTTTCGAAGGTGCCCTCCAACTTTACAGAAAGGGCAGCCCACTCGCCCGAATTCACCGAAAGACTGCTAGTGCCAACGAATAAGTCCGTCGCTGCGAAGTCAAGAGTGCTGCTCCAGCTCCAGTTCTCCCATCCAGAGGCAAGAGCGCCATCAGTATATATTGGCAAATCATCTGCTCTAACAATAGCCGAGGTCAGGACCACGAAAGGAACGATGGCCTTGAGTATAAGAGGCAGCATGGCGATAGTCTCGAGTCAACTAGTTGACATTCAGTTACATGAGCTTTAATACTCAAATATTCCAAGGATAATGCTCGGCGAAGCTGTTCAATTGCGGTGTAATCGCGGATGTTTTTGCATACGGAGACCAAGACTACTGTACGCGATGTGCCAGGTGACGAGACATAGTTTGCATGATCCAACGCCGGGTATCATAGCTAAGAACCAGAAGCGGTACCGAGGTGTGAATGTTTCTGACCCGCAAAACGAGGCTCGAAGATATCGTGACCGAAGCTAGTAGGCAGCAGGACCCTATATTTCAACGAAAGCCGCTAGACAACGGATGGGCCGACAGAGAGCAGGGGGCTGGCTTCATTCTAGAAGACTGAGACGGAGAAAGTCCGTCATAAATGGAAGGAGCAAGTTTAAAAACACATCGAGTTGCAGATGCACTTGCTGTCATAACTACTTCTCTATCAACCCTTGCGATCCACGGGACATGACCGGACCACCATCTGTATAACTGTGACCCTCGTTTCCCCGGACAATACTCGGTATCGATGGACAGGTTTGAAAAGGTTTAAAAAAATTAGGTATAGTGAGCACAATGAATTCACAGGCAGATGACTATGATGGTGGTAAGCGGCAAATGCAGAACTTTGGCGCCTACATTGAAAAGCACACAAAGTCTCTACTATACTAACCAAACCATTTTTTGCGATAAAGGATAACCCAGATCTTTGCCGCACGCAAGAGATTGAGCTAAAAGCTCCTTCACGTAGGACTGACGCGCGTCGCAGACAGGTTCCGGTAAGATCTGTAGCATATAATCTGCTGACCCACTCATTACTTTTACATGTTGTTATCCAACCATTCACGAAGGGACGACAGCTGTTCATCTGCAATCTTCTCCGAGTCATTTTTTGGCTCGACAAGCCTAGTCGAGGTCCCAATGAACGAAACCTCGCCCCCTTCCCATTCAGCAAACTTGAATGCCGCACCAGTAGCACCAGTGCAATCTAAACCTCCCATTTCCAACTTCTCGCCTTCCCCTCCAAGGTCTTCTACGCCAACCCCGCCAGATTGTGACACCCGACGTTTCTCTAATTCACGTTCTAGAACGGTCTTGACACGGTTAATTCCAAGGTTGTCAGAAGTGGTGTTTGTTTGAGTGCCTGTACTCAGGAGGTCACACTTATGTGCAACAATGAGCAAGGACGGAGGGGTCCGTGACGGGGGTAGCGAAGTGACCGCATGTAGAATTGCGTGAAGATGCCTATGCGAAGTATCAGATATTGCCACTGTCACTGTCATAGGAAATGCTACATACTCAGCCACAGCAGAACCATTACGAGAGACAGAGTTTGCGTCGACCACGAATGCGATAGCCTTTGCGTCATTGAGATGCTCCTGAAACTGGCCACGAATCCGTGGGTGCCCTGGGATGTCTACGACGCGAATGGTCTTCTTAGGCGTTGAAAGTTCAAGAACAGAAGAGTTGGTCTGTAAGGATGCATGCGTTTGTAGTGGTTGTCCATAGACGAGCTGTATACTTCATCAGCAGATATAGTTATGTATTCTGATACCTCACGTACCGTTGACAGTATTGTGGACTTTCCAGCATCTGGTGGGCCTACTAAGATCAGGGCATTTCCTCCGAACTTCGACCTCCGTTTGGTCAAGAGAGTAATGACTGCGGGTCACTTAGACAGACTTTAAAGGAAGATAGCTGGCTACAACGAACTCGCAATTGAAAACAACGCCACAAGAAAAGAGAGCACAATAATAGTTGGCATGATTGCAGGGCGCTGTGACTGCGACAGGAAGAGTATGAGCTGGAAGAAAACAAGTGGCCAGTCTAATTGGGAGGCCGACGCGTCTCTCTCTCACGCTACAATGACCTTGACGCCTATTTCACTGTCCTCGATCTTCTTCATTCTGTAGATTAACCAGACCCAGAAATGTCAGAGGGCAATACTTTTGGGATTGAACAGACTATCAGTGCGTCGCGCTGCGAACAAGCTTACAGTAATTAAGTCTAAAGTATTCTAACATCACATAAAGGAGGCGCTACTGAAAGTAATATTTATCGTTCTGCCAGGCTCACCCTTAATTCACCTCTCCGCCAATACTACTTGCTTAAACGTTCGGAACCGCGTTTTGTGCTATTGTCGACACCTGTACCTTTGTCACTGGGGTCGTGACGCTCGCTGTCGTTAAACTAGTTATCGTGGCTTTGTTTGACTTTGTACCACTGACTATGCTGATAGTTGATGTTGCCAAACTTGTCGCGTTGGCTTTGGAGGCTGAGCTGCTACCGGCACTAGTTTTCGATGCGGCCGAACTTGTTATGCTTGCTCTAACAACCGCGCTGCTCTTACTGCCTGCGATGCTGGCTACCCCGCTTGTCGATGCCGCCGAAGCTGTTATATTTGACTTAGCAACCGCGCTACTGGTGTTGGCACTAGTGGCTGCAGCGCTACCACCTATCGAAGTTGAATTACCCGTAGAGCCGACCGTTACAGTACTAGCATTGGGCATGGCAGAGTTTAAAGCGTCGGTGTAAGACTTTGCTGTCACGCTGGCTTTGACCACGCAAGTGCACGTAGCCAGGTTTGGTGTTAATCCAAACGGGCAAGTTCCCACTTTACCAGCCAACCATCAAAATCAGTAGGAAAAAAAGGATGGTAAGGCTCACATGCGCCAAAAGGAACGATGGGGATTACTGGGGACCCAAATAACCCAGGGCTGACGCCTTCTAGTTGCTTGTTGACAATACCCATAAGTTCCGGATTATTTGGTCGCCTTTGGCAGTATGGCGTAGATGGGACGACGCCGAGAATATTCACTGCGTTACGTGGGTGTTGGCGGTACGCGATGGCGTTCGCGATCAGTGCATTCCGATTTTTTACCCCAGGCGACTTGGCGAACGTGACCATCGCGTCGGCAATGTCTTGTTGAGCGCAGGGGTCCGCATTGGCCAAGAGGGCATCGATGCCGCCACCGCCAGCGAGGTTTACACAGGGCTGTCGTGTTAGTATATCACCGCCGCTCTCTAGGCAAAGCCTTTGCCAGCTTAGGGCAACATCAGTGAGGTCGTCTTGGGCTATGCGTTTCCAAGCCCGGCGGCGTCGGGAGGATGTGGATGCCTCTGCATCTGTCGATTTATTTACTAACGTACTGTTTCCTACTGTAGCCAAATTGGAGACGCTAGGTGTAACGGAGGTTTTTGCAAACGGCAACGCGGCGCACGCGAATGGCGAGTCGAGGCGACTAGAATTTGAAATAAGTCTCAATCTGTGCTCCGCAGGATGTTTTGTCACCTTTGAAGAAGATATCGACGGGTATGTGACACTGCATGGTCTTTCTCAAACAGCGCACGATTCCCCAAAGGCGAAGCAGTAGCTAGTAGAAGAATGGAGAAAGGAACAAAGAAAGAAGTCTTCATATCAAATGAAAGGTTCAGAGAAATCTAATTGGAGGATAAAGCCAGACTAAAGGAAATGAAGGAGCGGCCTGGCTCAAATGAGGGAGAAGTAACTTGGGACTTGAATGCGCTGTCCACTTTTAATGCCATTCAGGAGTGGAGAGCGCTCGAGGGACAGGCCATAAGTTAAGAATGACAACACTGACATTGTGCGACAATCCCCGTCAAGATGAAGCCAAAACGCTGTGTCCACCATTCTGGTCACATCTTGTCTGGGTGACGTGATCGCAAGTTGCCTTCATATCTGATTACCTAGTTTACCTTTTCTTTTCCGTGCATTCTCCACTGGTTCATTTCTACCACATGGCGTGTATAGGTTTGATCTGAGTTTTTACAGTTGTACCCTTGTGGCTAGCTAGAAGGACAAGTTTATACATGATACATACACATTTGACGGGCGGTGGCTTGTCCATCTCTATGTCCATTGACGTTCGGTGCTTTCCGGTTGCTCCTTACCGCTACATGGCCAAGAGAGCACTAAGGTTTTTTTAGCATATGCGGTAAGTATAATCTTGACTAGCTATCTGTATTGCTAGGTACTTATCGGCCCAAGTCGTCGAGTCGTCAATCGACGCGTTCGATCACGTGCACAATTTTTTCTTTTGATCTCGAGCTCGGCGACGGATTCGGGAGTCCATTACATCTAGAATCGTTACTGGAAGTTTGACGCCAGATCCAGTTTCGACTGTTAAAGACCCAAATATTATGGCGGCCGATCCAACACCAATGAATATCGACGACAGTTCCTCAAATCAGCCCCCTCGAAAACGTCAGCGTCAAGATGTGGACATTATCACTGGAAAGAAACTCAACGAACCTCGTCTTTTTGTACCATTTAGAGCACTCGGATTTATCACAAACTATGTGCCATTTGTTATGCAAACCCGGACGCACAAGGGCGCGACGGAGGGCCCAAGACTTCACTTGTTAACTTGCCTTGGCCGTGCCTGGGCCCTATGGGAAGGCGGAAAGATGGGTCTGCTGTTTGTAGGTGAGTGAGTGCGATCTATTATGTGGCTGGAAAATTTATGAAGAATTATGGCAGGGCCTGATGCACCAGAGCAAATATCTAGTCTCACTATGGATGGGGACGCTGTCTGGGCCGCTGCTGGCCCTCATGCACTAAAATACATCCGGGGGAAGGAGGTATGTGACAATAAACCTATTATGCGAATAATGTAGACGTTGCAGAATTGTCTTAGGTTCTGCGAGTAACCAATCCTCTCGGCACGCCTCTCTCGTTTATCACCATATTTGGTACACAATTGCTTGCTTTGACTGAGGATGGCGGTCGAATGCTATTATGGGATGTAAAGTCTGGAGGTATGTTTTGGCATCACTCGGGAATTTAATTTTGATCCATAGTGTGCTATCGGCGCAGATTTGGATTCGAC
>JABCKK010000063.1:25458-36197 GCA_018221785.1 Calocybe gangraenosa
TCACCAGCCGTTGATGTTGTAGGAATTGGTTTTACGTCGGGGGAAATTTCTGTGTATGATGTTCGTGCGGATGAGAGACTTATGCGTATGTTTATGGACGGCGGCGGAATCAGGGCTCTTGGGTTTAGGAGTGGTACGTACAATATCTTGATTCTAGCTCTGTTCGCTAACAAGCCTATTTGTAGATGGGCATCCAATACTTGCGTCAGCATCGTCTGCAGGTCATGTTGCGCTCTGGGACCTCAACTCTGGTGGACGGTTACTCCACATGATCCGTGGTGCCCATGATGGTGCTATCAACGCACTAGAATGGATACCTGGCCAACCCGTTTTGGTCACATCCGGAGAAGACAACAGTATCAAGGTAATCCTTCTCAACGGTGTTGCGGAGATCGGGTCTGAGCATTTTCTGTAGCAATGGTTGTTTGATTCGCCGTCAGCAGCACCCCGACTGCTGAAATTCCGCTCGGGTCACCAAACTCCCCCTCACCTGATTCGATATTACGGGGAAGATGGAAAACAACTTATCACTGCGTCTAGAGATCGCAGCTTGCGGTGTACATCAGTAGTAAGGGATTCCAGATCATTCGAATTCTCGCAAGGATCTCTCGCGAAGAAGGCCACCTCCCTGTCTGTTCCTCTAGCTTCCCTCAAGTTCCCTCCGGTTACCTCAATATCATTTTCTCCTACTCGCGTCAAAGATTGGGATAATATTCTTACTGCTCATTCTGAAGAGACCTTCGCACGCACTTGGACAATGTTAAACAAAAAGTTGGGAAAGTATAGTTTTGGGTTTAATGCGGTTACCAAACAAAAGGCTAAAGAACGTGCGCCTCTTGGTTCTGTCAAGGTCAGGATTACTTGGTCTGTAATGTTAGATAATACTAATGAAATCTACTCAGGCAGTTTGTGTGACAATGTGCGGTAATTTTGGTTTAGCCAGCTCATCAACTGGCTCTATACATATGTGGAACATGCAGTCTGGGGTTTTGCGCAAGACTTTCAATGTGGGTGCTTGCCCTGCCGAGGCGGAAGAGCGCTTCCAGAGTGTAAAAAAAGAGAGGCCTGTAACAGGTCTTGCTACTGATGCTCTTAATCGCGTGGTGATTGCAAGTACCCTTGATGGGACAATAAATGTTAGGCATCTTCTACCCGCCTGCATACAGCTGAATTAACACGAAGCCTAATCGTCTTTATTTAGTTCTTTGATTTCCAAACTACAGCACTGGAGCACACTCTAGTCCTACCTTCAACGGCGGTTTCAATAACACTTCACACAGATAATGGGTTACTTGCTGTCATTTGCGATGACATGGTTGTTCGCATCATCGATATTGAGACACGACGAATCGTTAGGGAGCTAGGAGGATTTGAAGGGCGGATTCTTGATATCGTAAGATTTGCTTCTATCTATGATGCTCTATTCATAGATCGATATGCTGCTAGACGTTCTCGCCTGACTCACGGTGGTTGGTAGCCTCATCGTTAGACTCTGTCATCAGGACATTTGACGTTCCTACTGGGCGCTTGATCGATGCGTTCAAAACGCCGAGCGTTGCTACAAGCATCTCATTCTCGCCTACCAACGATTTCTTGGCGACCGCTCATGTGGATAGTTTAGGTGTTTTTTTGTGGTATGTCTCATTAATCGTCTCCGATTACTAATTAACGAACGTATACAGGGCTAATCGTGCGCAATATACTGATATCTCGTTCCATACCGTTGCAACCGATGACTTGCCGAGTGTTAGCTTACCTTCGGTGCAAGGAGTTGGTGAAGATGAAGGTATGTCTTTCTTGCTATACGTGCCAAGTCCGAGTACATAACGTTGTTCGTTTAGCCTTACATGCACTCGATGCATTAACCATCAATGATGCACCTGTGGATGTATTCTCCACCCCGCCTCAGCTAGACGGTGAACTGATTACCCTAACACTTCTCCCCCGCGCCCGCTGGCAAACCCTCTTGAACCTCGAGGTCATTCAAGTAGGTATCGGGTTTCCCTGATTTCATGCCTAATCTAACACATCCAACAGGAGCGGAATAAACCAAAAGAACCTCCAAAAGCACCCGAAAAAGCACCATTCTTTCTCCCTACCCTTCCTGGCGTTGAGACACGATTTGCGCCTGCAGAAAACACAGTCCCAGACCCCAAAATGCCGACCCGGCGATTGGAAAAAGCCACAGGCTCATTGGAAAGCACTTTCCATCGCAAGCTCATGGCGGATGCGCTCGATGGGGACTGTAAGCCGCGATACGCCGTTGCTATATTTATATATTGATAAGATCGTCCAGATGAAGAATTTTTCTCATTGGCGAAATCACTTTCGCCGGCTGCACTGGATGTGGAACTCCGCTCTCTTGTCACACTAGAGAGTCTTGGCGTCTTTGTCAACGCCCTTAAACGAAGATTGCTTGCCCATCGTGATTTCGAGGCCGTGCAGGCGATGCAGAGTGTCTTCTTGAGTGTTCACGGGGAGGTAGTGGTTGAAAATTTCGAGCTTCAAGAAGGATTGAAAAGTCTTTTGGCCGTGCAGCAAAAAGAAAGTCAAAGGGTGTTGGATCTCATTGCCTCGTCCTTGGGTACATTAGGTTTTATACGGGATACGATGTAACTTATAGTATTGCATACCTACTTGTAAGGAATTGACACGGACCTGACCAAAAAAAGTGATTTGTGTGTTACTAAATCAGGTACATAGTGGTCACCCGCTTACCTCGTTGTCCTCGCTTTCTATTTTTTGTCTACGTTTAGACGACCTAGACCTCATGTTCTGGAGGTAGTCTGACACAAACCTTGTCAGAGTGGCCATAATGCTCAGTTTTGCGGTGCTTTTGTAATAGATTCGGGTTCCACAATGCGTCAGCCATTGACAGCCTGCTGGACAAGGAGGACGTCCAATTGGAAGCCATCTTAGACGAAGACGATCTTCTACAAGAATGTAAAGCTCAAAACACAAGACTTATTGATTACTTTCAACGAATGGACGTGCTACAAAAGCTATTCGCGTATGTAACTGGTCAGATAGAAGGGGACGACAAGGGACGTTTCAAGTGAGTAGCAGTGTTTCTTCCCATATTGGCATCGGTCAACATCTACAGGTACCCATATGTCGCAACAGAGGTCTTGTGTAGTGAAATCTGGTCAATTGTCGAAACTTGTCTCAACGAGCAGATGCAATTACTGGTACCGTTTTGGGAAACGGTACTTGATCGGTCGTCTGAAGACATGAAGACAGAGACGGTTATGGCCTCTCACTTTTCCAAAATCAACGCAGTCTTCTTGAATAAAAAGCCAGCAGAGGTGAATGCTCCCCCTCCTATACATCGGATTCACGTGAATACAGAGCTTCGCGTGCTCAGATGTTCGCTTTCATTCGCTCCCAACCTTCTATAGTAGAAAGACTACTATATCATATCGAGACGCCGGCTTTCGTCGACCTTATAGTCAGGATAATCCAACTAGACGAGCAACCTAGTGGTGCAGGAGTCCTTGAAGTGCGTTCACCCGTTGTATCGCGAGCGAGATGAACATTTACATCTAGGCCTCCAGTGGCTCTCATCTGAAAACCTTATGGGCCGTCTAATTGAGCTACTATCTCCTTCACATACATGCGATATCCACGCAGTCGTGGCCGACCTCATCAAGGGCATTGTTTCAATGGCGGCGCCTTCACCTGGGGCAGGACTGACAGAGGGACTCCAGAACGGCCCTGCTTCTAACCGATTCGCCCGAGAACTTGCTTCCAAGGAAAACGTCCAGAAACTTACGTCATATATGCTCATTGACTTCGAAGCACCTCCAATAGGCGAAGACACAGAGGATGAGATAGGAGAGATTCAACGACTACAGCCGCTCCCTAATTACCAATCAAAGGTTTCTTCTGTTGTGCAATCAGTTTCTATGGTTGTTGAGTTAATTCGCAAAAATAACTCTGACTTTTTCGAGCCATACCTCTTTCATACGCTGCGAAATCGCCTGATTCAGGTGCAACAACAATCGCACGAGGATGACCGTGATACTTTGGAGCAGGCAATGAAAGAAATGGTGGATCGCATGGGTGTGGTACACCTCGGACCCGTACTAGAAGTCTTGATGCCTAGTTTAGACCGACTCCAACATTATCTATTACACCCACGTTCTCTGGTAATAATTCTTGTTTCATTTCTACATTCAACGCTAATCTAAATGAACTAGAATGGTCCCATGAATACCACTGTTGGCTCGATCATACCGTTAACATTTGAGCGGTATCGAATAACGGAGTTGTTCGCGGAATTGTTGCACTGCTCGAGTATGTCTTTACTAAGTCGGTCAGCCGAGGCAAACCGTATGTACGACTCGGAAGGCCGGCTACAAGGGGGATTATCCGCCTTGGAGGAGTTGGCACAGGTGATAGCACTCAACAACGGAGGAGACAACGATTCTATGAACGAGAGTGGCGATGGGATAGAGCCTGCACTGGAGTTACCTGTGTCAAGTCACGATATGCTATCGATAGATTCTGACGATGACATGAGCGATGAGCCTGGGAGCTCAGATGACGACGCAATGGAAGAGATCGTCATGTACGACGAACCCCCCACCCAACTCGACATGTACCCCATTTCTACATCCCCTTCTCAACTTCCCTCTGTCAGTTTGTCACCCTCTAGCGTAGGTTCGGTATCGTCATCGGAACAAGCTGTGCAAGGGGCTACAGTGAACAAGACACAAAATCCCGATTCCAATATTTCACCACGACCACGAGAACCTTCACGAAAAAGCTCACGGCGAGCAACCACGCTCAGCGATCTCAGCTCTAATGAGAAACCACTACCTATCGGTGAACAATTGAAGAAGCGATTTCTAGAAGTGGGAATACTTACGACACTCATGGTGCGTATGTTCACCGTCCTTGTAGCAGTACAAGTATACCCAACATCACATAGGATCTATTTTTCGAGTTCCCCTGGAACAATTTTCTACATGGCGTTGTATATGACGTTGTGCACCAGATTTTAACCAGTCCTGTAGATTCCGGTTTCAACCGTGAACTGGCCATTTCCCTCTTTCGCGACGTCCATCTCATGCAGCGGATAGTGGACGGTCAGAAACGAAACGATGCTGAAGCGTGTGTACTTTCTGTCCTTCGATGTAATACTTGACTAACCTCGAATAATTAGTGCAAAATCACGGGGTGCACGATTAGGTTACATGGGATATCTGACACTCGTTGCCGAAGATGTCATCATGGTCCTCAAACGCTTCCCACCGGATCTCCGTCTGACCCTGATTGAGTATGCACCCACACCTGGATGGGATGAATATGTTATGGGACGGTATATCGAAACAAAGCGGAAGGATACCCGCCTGCTTGGTGGCGGGAAGCCTGTTGCGTCCTCTGTTGCATCAAGAAAAGTCAAGCGATGGAAAGTCGATGAGGGTGACATCGGTAACTCGCCCATCGATCTGGTTGGTCCAGGGTCAACAGCTGGAGGTGACATTAACGGCATTGCGGCCGGGATGTTATCAAAACCAATTGGTGAATTCAGGAGGGCGGGAGGTTTTAGCACCGTGAGGAAAAACACTGCGGACTTCGGATCTGCGGTGATGACGGAAGAGGAGCCGGAAGAGGAGTCGCGTTCCGCGCCACATGTTTGTCCTTCCATTATGTGCTTCCAGGGTTCTTTACTCATTGCATCTAGTTTGCACGGTATCTGGAGCAGGAGATGCACACTTCAGACAACGCATCGGACGACGAGGATGATGAGGAGGGTGGCTGGCTGTCGCAGTCAACATTCAACCTTGGCCAGCCACCTGTGACTACACGGCATCACTCGAGTGAAAGAAGACCGCTAGCTCTGACTACTCCTGGCTTTGATGTAGGTGTTCTTTCTACACACGTTTCACCACTCTGCTCCGATTACGCCCGAAGAAACGCTAATTCGCGGCTTCTATAATCATTTCGACAGGATGCTTTCGTTCCCAGCGGAACCACACACCCCGAAAATCAGTTCGCCCCCAATCTGGATGTCAGTTTATCTATTTATGTTCTCATGCTATTGCTACTATGGTTCCTTCGATTCTTTAACCATACTCCCATGCCCACAGTGTGCAGATCTTTACTCACATAACTTCTCTTAGGATGGCTTCGGCCCCTTCTCTGATGCAGCTGCCGCAACATCTGCCACTAATGCCGGCGGCGATTCGTTCACATTTTCGTCGTCCTTCTCTGATGACTCCTTCGACTCGGAATCTTTTGGAGACTTTGGAGATTTTCAGAGCGCAAGCGCGGATGCGGACGGTGAACTCACGCCCACAACTGGCAGCTGGACATTTGCAAGTGATCCGGGAACAGATGACGAAGCAAGCCCAGTTCCCTCAGAATCAGCCAAGAAACATTCCACTTTGTCACCTGCCACCACAGGCCCCACACCCTCCGGTGTCCCTGTCAGTATGAGATCTCCTTCCTGATAAAAATAAAAGTGAAGTCAGAAAAGGTATGGGGAGAGGTTAGCTTGTATTCTGGTAGCTGGGGTAATGTGAGAGAGGAGGCTATAGAAATGAACTAACCTCCAATGTCATGATAGATGAAATGTGTTCAATCAAACGTGGAATTCGGAAGATCATATCTGCAGTGCTGCCGTCCTGTTTGGTGATTCCATTGATCTAAGATAGTGGTGTTAGGGCCAAGAACGCGACACGATAGATGGAATCATCAACTCTAGAAACCAACCTTGAGTGATAATTTGAGATTATGAGGGTCTTGTATCATGCCCTTGGGTATAAAGGGCCTTGTGAATCAAGGGATATGGATCAATACGTGGCGCAAGGTATGATATGATAAGAGTCATGATCAGAGCCAAGGGTTGCTACAAGACGATGACGGCCGTTGGTGTTGAACACCCACTCCAAGAACATAATAAATCCAAGGATATAAACCACCTACCCGATAGGTGTAAATGTATCGAACCCTTTGGCGGCCGACCATGGAAGCCCCTGTTTCTTGACTTTGTCTTGGAGGTTGCGTGCCGTCATATCGACCGCCAAGGCTTGGCACGAAAAAAACAACCAATTGTCAGTCGGAGCATATCGTAAACTGAGGCAAAGCTATTGTGAACGCACTGTAGCCTGCGATGTGGGCATCGGCATTGTTTTGCGAGATGTCCCGTCCTTTTGCGCCGATGACGAGGCCAAGTTCGACTATGAGGGAACGTGTGATGAACGAACGTTTGAGAGGCACAGGCCGAGCACACCTTCGTGGTGGGCGATAATGCCGCTTGGAATTTCGACTTTGCCACCTGTTGTGACATAACTAGTCGTGGGCTTTAGAAAGAAGAAAGGTTCCTTTGGAGCAGGGTTATTCAATTCCTTTGCATGTGCTGCATAATTTCTTCCTATAGCAACAATCTAAGTAATAATGGGTAAGCGTTATGGTGAGTAAGCGGAAGACAAATGAAATTACCTTCTTGCCACGCTGGACGAAGGATGCCGCAGTGCTGGCCATATGAGAACGGTACAGGCCGTTGGTATATCAAATGCAAGTTTTGATGGAGTAAACATGTTATGCTCGGCCTCTCTCAGCACACAATCACCCTCGGCCTTGGCATGTTCACCAAGGACTTGCTTTCCAAGACTCGAGAATAGACTCGACAGTGGCATTCGTCATGGGTTCTTCCCTGTCCTGCAGACATCTAACCATAGGAAGTCATTGATCATTTATTCACCTGGGGTGACTGGGTGTCATCCCCACAGGGAATTCGTCGTCTCACAAACCAACACTTGAGGTATATATATCTGCGAACATGCGAAAAATAATGAAAAGGTGATGATCGGCAACTTCAAAGTCCCAAAAGGTACTGGTTTAGCATAGTATTTTCACTTAGGCCCAAGCCTCTTGGCGGTCGCCGTCCGATAGTTCCTATTCGGCATTGGTTTTGGCCATCGGCTTGGCTTGGCGCTTGGAACATGAACCTGGCGTTGCTTGGAAGCTTGGAAGAGTCTCAATCAAAGATATAATAAAGGCAGTTGGTCCCATCGGCAGGGGGCTATATTAGTCTGAGCCCTTACCCTCGCAACCCCCTCTCTCCTCACTTATCCTTGTCACCTGTTCCCCCCTCACCTATTTGTCGGTCACATAGGGAGTTAAAGAGAGCTTCTACTACAAATTCGGCTCAAGATCATCATGGCGCTTGGCGAGAGGTGAATCCCAGCCCAATTGAATATACTCAAGTGTTAATTACGATTAACCTGGCAATCAGTCGTCCTGGACATCTCAGTACAACTTGGGAGATTGCTGTAGTGACGATCTTCGGTGAGCCTAGTTCTTATACAATCTTTTACGTCGTGTTCTCAACAGCCAAAAGTGGTTCTAGTGCTTCTCATCCTTGGTACTGTGCTATTTCAAGTGCGGAGGAAAAGGCGAAGGCGCCGCCAGGAATTGCTTGATGCGGAGCTAGCACAGCAAGAAAGTCATCATGACAGTGAAAAGAGGCTAACGGATAGGGTGCCATTAGCTATGGTAAGTCTGGGCGCCATACCCTGCATCCACCTGAAGAGGTCCTAATCTTATGTGCCGCCTTTCATGATAGCCTGAACCTGTTGCCAGTACTTCACTACACTCAAAAACAAATCGAAACAAGGCGCCTTATCATGGGCATGATAGACCGTCAAAGAAACCTCCAGCTCCGCGGTATTACTGGGACCATCGATAGCCATCCCCGCTGTCACGGGTCTTCGTTTTTCTTTCCTCTTTATCTTTCCCCCATCCCCATTTCGCTATGTGTATTATCTTAGGGATTTGCTCTTGGCGAGTTTATGCTGGTATGTCATATTACGGGTTTATCGGTGCAGCTCATTCTAATACTTGGTAAAAGTGTACGATAGCCAATGGATTGTTATAATATCTATCATTCAATTGATACCTTAATCTGCCTATTCAAGGCCTCGTGCCCCTAGTCGAAGGTACGATTCCTGAATCTTATTAAGAGTTCGGAACGTCACAACGGCCGCAACACCTTGACTTGACCCACTTCTTTGACACACATGCGTCCTGTAACAACTCTGTCTATCCACCGTGCCCTCGGCAACGACATGAATATTCCATTATAATCAGCGGGTTATTGATTGGCAGGTTCCCCGTGACCGTACTAACTACTCACGGATCTTCGGCCACCGGCTTCCTGGAGTGTGATATTCGAGTTCAATCAGGAAACACGACTCCCAAGATGAGACTTGGTGCGAATATGAGTCAGCCGAAGCCCACAGGTCCCCCATATAATGATGTAGTGCAACCCCCGTACAACTTTTACTGTGATTACTACAATGCCAGGCACTTTTACTTACAAGTTTGATACACCAGCGTTCAAGGGTGATGCTACACTCAACACCGGGTGAGCTGTTTTGTCGGCTTTGCGCCTATGCGACTTGGGAGTGCTCATTTATTCCTACTATAACCAAGGTTATTCATCGATGGCAAATGGGTTGACCCTGTAGAACCCAGCACCATCGAGTAAGTTTTGACGAATAACATCATAAACATTTACCGGCTTCATCTGTGATATAAGGATTTATAATCCAAGTAAATTGTTCTATTCATGACCGACAACTGAGCGCTTATTTTTAGCAAATAGCCACCGGGAAGGTTATCACTGCGGTATCGGCAGGCTCCAAGAAAGACGTCGACATCGCAGTCAATGCGGCAAGGAAGGTAGGATGAGATCC
This sequence comes from Calocybe gangraenosa, assembly GCA_018221785.1. Taxonomy (NCBI): domain Eukaryota; kingdom Fungi; phylum Basidiomycota; class Agaricomycetes; order Agaricales; family Lyophyllaceae; genus Calocybe; species Calocybe gangraenosa. The sequence continues at coordinate 35,166 of JABCKK010000063.1, forward strand.
TCTTACACCCTAAAATCAAAGGCTAAAAGTTCAACACAATCAGGCATACAAAACTTCTTGGGGACTGAACTGCCCGGGATCCGTTCGGGGAAGGCTCTTGAATAAATTGGCTGACCTCATAGAGAAGCACACGGATGAATTCGCCGCACTTGAAAGTTTGGATGTCGGTGCGAAAAGAAGTGACCATTCCAGAAGACCCAATCGCTGACGTTGTAGCTCTATACACAGGTAAAGTATTCGACAATTCAAAGACACAAGACATAGCGGGTGCTATTGGCGTCATCAGGTACTATGCTGGGTGGGCTGATAAAGTTCAGGGTAAAACTATCGAGGTGATGGAACAGGAAGTTATTTGTGGGTGTGAGACTGATCTCTCGACAGACTAATGACAAAAAACTGGCGTATACGCGACATGAGCCATACGGCGTTGTGGTGAGTCTACAGAGATCCGTTCAACACCTTGTGCCCCCTCAAGCCATGTTTAGGGTCAAATCATACCATGGAACTTTCCAATGGTAATCCAGCCTTTCCAACTCTTCGCTGTCTCAGAATGAACTCACATATGGTAGGGAATGCTTTCCTGGAAACTGGGTCCAGCGCTTGCTACAGGAAACACAATCATATTGAAGGTATATATCATTACCTGAAACATGTCACTAAAACTCTACCTTTACTCATCCTTCCTTTGATTTAGCCATCTGAGATTACCCCACTTACAGCCCTTCGTATCGCCGACCTCATCAACGAGGCTGGCTTTCCCCCTGGTGTAGTCAATATTGTTAACGGCTACGGTATGTCTCCTTATGATTTAATTGCATTTACGATTATGTACCGGACATCTGTAGGTCATACAGTCGGCCAAGCCATAACAGAACACCCCCTTATTGAAAAAATTGCGTTCACTGGTAGCACTCTTACCGGGAGAAAGGTCCTCAAGGCTTCTGCGGAAACCAACCTCAAGGTTGTCACTCTGGAGCTTGGAGGCAAGAGTCCAACCATCATTTTTGACGATGCAGATATAGAACAAGCGGT
>JABCKK010000064.1:0-18805 GCA_018221785.1 Calocybe gangraenosa
TTCCTTGTAACGGAGGAAACCTCCCATTTTTTATATAACGCTTGGGATCCCCCCCCCCGGCCCGTTTTCCCTCCACTTCTTGTTCCCCCCCCCCCCCCCCACCCCCCCACACTGTTGCGCTTCTGCGCCTCGCCTGCCCTTCGTCATGTCCGTCAATGGCATACGATCACCCACGGGAGTCTCTCCTGAGGACCTGCGGACAGAGCGCGCTTGCTTCTATGGGGCTCTGTTGGCTGCCCTTGCGTACGGTAAGCGTCAGAAGCTAGCTTAGCAAAGGCCTTTTTAGTTTGTTTTTTGATTAATCAGTTCTATAGGTGCTCTACTGATGCTATACGTACAACTCGCACAAGTCCTTCTAGCACGGCCCAAGCGTGGCATCAGTTTTTGGGCCATCATCATCTACTCTGGGTTCTTGTTCCCTTTAGCAACTTTGGCTTTGGGCGCGGTTATCAAAATCAGTGAACTATCGTATATTGAAAACAGGGATATGTTTCCTGGGGGCCCTGTTGCCTTTTTTCGTGCAAGTGCGACCAACTACGTCAATGTCATTAACCAGACTAGGTTCGACCTGCACGGGTTTTTTTCTTCTTTAATATCGAGGTTGACTAGGATATAGTTGTACACTGCTGCCATGGTTTGCAGATGTGTTGATGCTGGCTCGCTTGTTGGTAATATGGAATTACAAACGGTGGATCGTCATCTGCCCAGCTTTGTTGTATCTAGCGAAAACGGGTTAGTACCAGATAGACTCTCGTTGATGACATCTTTTGTTGATATCTCCATCCCAGCCATATCTGTTCCATTACTTTTATCTTTGATACGCCCTGAGGACTCGACATGGGGTTCTCGGATGGGGCCTTTGGGTTTATCGTATCATTCGCTTACGATGGCCTTCAACATCTATGTAACATCGGTAATCTGTCTTCGACTTTATATGATACGTAGCAGGTTAGAGGTTGTCACGGGAAAACTACACGCCTCGTTCTACACCTCGACGGTCACGATGTTTGTGGAGTCGGGAGCGTTCTTCACCTTGTGGACAACAGCCTACCTCATCGTACGATGTCAAGGAAACTTTGTCCAAGACGTCTTCCTTTTGCCTTACGTTCTTACTTTGGTGGGTAGCGATTGTTCAAACTATGTAATCATGAGCATCCCTGATAGCAGAACTCCCAGGGTATAACCCGTATTGCCATCATTCTTCGGATAGCTCAGGATCGCGCCTGGTCAAAGGACCTCGTCACGGCTACCGATAGTGGTGTCCTGGATTGGCAAGTGTCGTCAAGGGTTAGCGTCCCACTTCACGAGATGCCGTCGAGTTCAACCATGTCGGCCTATGGCGACAAATCGCGGAGGATTCAGGATGGTATACTCAGCTGAATCTTTTTTATCAGACTGTGTAAATCCATCACATGTACAACATACAATTTGTATCTTAATTGTTTACCGACCCGTATACAGAACATTTCTTACTCGGGTTTATTTATAAATAATCTATTAAGCGTTCGGAACTTATTTTATGCCGAAGGGACAATGTTTCAACTAGATCAACTTGTATATGTAATAGCATATGGTGATGATAAGTAACGTGGTGTAACGTGGTGTCACTATAGCTTTGACTCTGGGTCAAGGTGGGCGATTGCTTGATCGTGTTATGAGTCACTAACACAAATTGAACATCATGATTTTGTGTGCCCCATGGAGTTGCGAAAGAACCTAAAGACATTGTGAGCAGAGAACTTGACGTTGATAGTGATAAACAAGCCAGGCCGACGCGCTTGTCATCCGTGTGTTTTTTTCAAGTGTTTATCGAGTAATTCTATTTCTATGGATATCGCTCTGAATCATGCCCAGCCGTGTTTAGTTTGGAGCTTGATCGTGTTGTCCACTGGAGCGGAATTTTCATGATATTTAGTTTGTTTGAAGGCAAGTTTGATAACTACCATCAGCATTTTTCCGCTTGCACAACTTGATGGGTGTCGTCCATGTTTGCATTGCCCTTTGTCTCGATAGCTTCAGGTTATCAATGGTCCACAGCCGGATCGTATTATCCACTGGAACGTCCCCGTCATGAGGCAATTATGAACCTCAATGCTTGGGTCTGGCTCCTTACCATTTGTGTCTTCTCTTTTGTACAATTTGATAGGCGAGGTTTGAATGCACGACTTGAGCATGGTGAGATACCCACGGGTTTATATGTACTTTGCCATCAAAAAACTGGCTGTCTATTCACAGTGTCATTGGTGTAGTTTACGTAAGGTCATCCATGTTAGAACAGAACCATGACCACCATGACCATGTCGACAACGCCGAAGAACACTACTGGCAGTCTTACAGCCTCAACTACGAGTGCCCAGACGATGTAGACAAGGGGTTCCTCCATAATGGTTACTACTCGGATAATCAAAGGGTGATGGCCCGTTGTTTCAAGGTAACCATCGTGCTAGATTCTGAAGCTCAGTATGATTTTTCAGGCATTCACTTGCTCATATTGTGTAGGGAGCAGCAGTTCCGGGATCAACCGATTGTGAGTATTGGTCCAACCAGCTTTTTCTTGTATATCACCTTTGGGGCCGAATTTCCCCTAGGTGATACTGGAATGCTGCCACCCAAACCCTGTCTTTAAACCAGACTACCCACGTACTCTCTTTCCACCAAGCTTTCGGTATCGACCCCACCTTGATGCTAAACTACAGAGGTCTCGCAAGCACCAGGCTCTCCCCTCTACCCGAATCTGCACCGTGATCTTTGAAGCTGTTGTGCACGATTCATTTATACAACTGGGCTGGAGGGAGACTTCCATTCTACAGTCCAACTTGGACTCATCTGGACCACCATTTCGACACGTCCTTTTTCAATCCACACAGTCCATTGATCCTACGAACCCATCTATGCAAGTTCTCCTCCACAGCAACCAACCGATCTACTCTTCGAGGGAACCTTTTGCCACTCTCCCTGCGCACTGCATCCGTGTCCTTCCGGTGTCGGCAACGCGCCGACGTCCCAGTATGAATCTCCCTTACAATGTCTTACGGCGTATCGTACATTTTACATTGGGAGAGAAGAAATCGGACCCGTGGCGACGGGATTTGCTAATTTATGGCTCAGTATGCAAAGCTTGGGAGCTAGTTCTAGGAATCTTCTTTGAACGTTTGGGTAGTGACTTGATATCGGTGAACCCATGCCATGTTGAACGCACTCTACGTCTGAGACCATATTACGGGGCTCTGATACTTGCAGTCAACTACACTGACTATATGTACCGAGAAGAAGCTCTTGATAACCTTGTTGAATGGCGTGCCTTCATACAAATTATGCGGCACGCCGTATCTGCGAGAACTATACATCTGCCTAAAATTCCCCGAGAATTACAAGATGAAGTCACACTTGCCCTCCGCAACTTACGCGACGTTCGCGACGCTACTTTCATACAAAGACACTGTGTCCTCCTAGAATCGTCCTCGGACAAGTATGATCCATACCCATACCAGTTAAACATGGCCCAGATGCAAACGGTGTTCTCAAAATGGAAGCATCTCAAGCGGTTAAAACTTGAAACATGGGGTCCGGCCGATCCTGAAGTTGATCCTCTGTAGTGTGTCTTCTGTACTTTCTATCACAAACCAAATCCCATTGTATTGGCTTTTCATAGTGCATTACCTGACAATCTGGAATGTAATATCGAGGTGTTGGAACTCGAGCAATATAAACACCACATGACTGCTGGCCAGCTTCTACGTTTCGCAAGCTGCAATCTGACTCGCATCCGTTTTCATCATATAAAAGGCACTTCCAATGCTGAATTTCGTGCGTTCCTCTCCACGGCTGTGCGCAGCCTCACCCACATCACACTATCATCTTGTAATTTTCCACGATCCCCTGATGAGGAGCGGGCACTCGACGCGGTCATGCCTGAAATGAAGGTACTAGAGGATCTATACACTGATGATGACCATGCTAGCATCCTCAGCCTAATTCGAAAACCTGCAACGCCACCATCGAGTTATACTTATATCTCACTATCGTGGGGTCGAGTTAAGTTTGAAGATCTTGAGAGGGCATTGCGTGTAACACATTGGAATGTAGTGAACCTATATGACTATTCCGTTGCTTCGGATGATTTGCATGTTGAATGGCTGGTGCATCAAGTGGCGCATGAAAGGGGACGTAGCTTCAGGCTGTATAGGATTAGGCACTAATCACCTCTCAGCCGCGGGACTTGCGAATGGAAGAGCGTGTTTAGCCGCGTTAAAATTAAGTCGTAACTATATATAGTGCGTGCGTTTATAGTTGAGTGTTGAGTGGTATCTGGTACAGCGGCTGGGCCTTTTACCTCCAAATTCGAGAACTGCACAGCAATAAATTTTCTTGAGCGTGCAAAGACATTGTGAGGCAGAGAACTTGAGCTTGATCCCTGATAGGAGGATCACGCGTAAATATTGAGTCATATAGCGAGTACCCGTCAGGGTATTTGGAACAACCCAGGTCAGCGCGCTTGTCGGGTGTCTAAAGTAATTCTAAAGCTATGGATATCGTTCTGAATCATGCCCAGCCGTGTTCTTAGTACCTGAATTTCAATTTCACGATCTCGTACACTACGCTCAAGGCGTGCACCGAAATATCGCAATATATTGTGCTGCTTCACGTTGCTGTTCAATCACTGTATGCCTGAGCGAAATCTCTTTGAGTTTTTGCGGTTCAACTTCTGTTGTACTCGTGTGTCATTCGAGGAACCATCCGCATAATAGCTAGCACCTTGGTGACGAACTTCTGGCCCTACCATGCGGAGCCTTCTAAAAGGACGTGCTCGATAAGGAAAACTAGAGAAACGTTGTGTAGCGAGGGACAAAACTGAGGCAGAATCTACGGACTTGGACTTGGACTCCTAAACTTGGATCTAAGCTGACAAGTCAATGAGGGAAGTAACGGAGGACCTTCAATCGGAAGTACAGATAGTTGTGGGATGGGGTCCGACAAAATTTCGTATAGCTTGTTTACAAGGGCTGATTGGGGCTGATTGTGGCGAGTGAAGCCACGTCACAGTGGAATGTCCTGGAGGGATAGAGTTGCTAATTCGACTGTCCATCTCTCTAAGATTCTGGGACGGTACATCTAACACGTGTACCAATGCTTGAGAATTAGATTGTGCGTCGTATCTTCTAGGTCTGCGGCATTTAGATGGTTTGGACTTCCTTGTCTCTAGCCCAACAAGACTAAATGTCCTGAGTTTAATCCGCGCGTGAGGTTAGAGTTTCCAAGTAATCTTGTATAGTGTTCAGGTTTTGTAACAACGAGCCAAGAAAGCTATGATGCTAGAGATGCATAGCAACATCTTTCATGGCCACTTCCGTATTTTTTGGCCATCCAGAAGAACTCGCATTCTGTTTACTGGTCGATGCTTTCTGAAACCGTGTTTAGCGGGGTAATAGATTAGTGTTATTAAAACCCATTTGCTACTCCCGCCCCCTTTCTAGTGCCTTAGAGAGTAACCTACTGCACATCGCATTGAGGAATTGGAAGAGTCAATTGTCTGCGAGTTCGATGAGTGGTATTAAATGGTGTGCGCGAATAAAACTTTGATTAATGAAAAGACTTACTTTGGGAGATTATGTAGCTTGTGTGAATGTGGCAAGTTCGATATACTCCATGAAATGGATGGGGCGCCACCTCTTGTATAGTTCGCCGCGACTGAGATGCATCTGCCCCCGCGCATACTCATACGCCGGGGGCAACCTTGATTCGTGAAGGGGAGTTCAGGAGCCAAATAAGGGCAAAAAGTCTGAGTCTAATGGGAAGATGTGAGTCTTTAGAAAAGTTGTATTTACTTGAGATCGTCGTCGCGTAGCTTCATCTTCTGGTACTTACTGCCCAAGGTCTCGAGCGTCGCGTGCGCCCCGAGCAGAAGCAGACGCGGTCAAGAGCAGGAGCTGAACTCCGTCATCCAATAGTATGGTTTTTCAGGACATATCCATCGCAAGTAACAGATGCTGGTCGATACATAAAAAGAAAGATGGCGTGGTAAGTGTATCGGTAGGTGTATCAGTAGATAAGTAGTGTGGGAATTTCGTGCTATTAGTGCGTAAAGCGGAGTCACATGAGTGGCGACCCGCGTTGACGGGTAGGGGAATTCCTCCGCTACACTGGGGACTCCATCTACAGCTCGTAAAGGCGAAAGCGTTGATATCACTAGCCTCCATGTCCAGCCCAGTTAATTTGACCTCGCTCGCGCTCCAAGCCTATGCTTTGCCGGGCTGGCGGGCCACTGCCAGTGCTTCTTTCGTTTTGAATGATGTCGAAGCGTGTTTCACATGGAACAGCAACATTCGTGGGTATGCACTAGCTACAAATCCACTTAGTTTCGTGCAATGGCCGCTAGAGCATATGGGAACGCATCTTTATGGCATTAGACAAAAATACCGCCACTGCACTTAAAAAGACAGCATGCGATTCTTTCACCCCTCTTCGCTAGGGCACCCAAAGAGATAATGATTCCCCTTATACGCCTCGCCATCTCTATTGCATGTGTTCTCTCATACGCCACTGCCGCTCCTCCCTCTGCTGCTGATCCCTGTGCTAAGATTGCAGGAAAGCCGTTTGTTTCCCCGGCTGATGCTCTTGCTTGTTACAAGACCTTCCCATTCAATGAAACTCTACGCCAAAATGTCGTCACGAACATTGCACGGGTCTTTGACTTCTTTACCTTCGAAGATTACTATTTGAGGTCCCCGCCGCCATTCCAAGAGTCGACGACAGATATTCGTGCTACGATTGCTAGAATCAACTCGACAAGATACAAGGCAAGTTGCGCGGCTATCATTCAGAATATTCTATTAAACTCGAAATTACTGCATTGCAGACAGACTATGACCTCAATAAAGATCTCTATGATTTCACCACTCAGCTTAACGATGGACACACTCGTCCGTACTGCTTGGATTTCCGATTCACCTGTTGACTTATGTCTTTGCAACTAGGCTGGTTCCCTGACTGCTATACTGCGTTCCAGAATATACTTCCTGCTCCTGTAATAACTATCGAAGAGAACGGTAAACAGGGAGTCTATATTGCGTTTGACTCGGTGGAATTCCTTTCCCAACTTGGTTCGAATTTTACGGCATATTTTGATTCCGTTGGTTTCGATTGGAAACGACTTCAGGGAGCTCAAGTTCTTAAAATCGAGGGCCAAGACCCGTACGACTACGTTGACCATATAGCTAAAACGGTCTCCGGGAATTATTTGGATCACGGTGTCCGCGTTAACTCTGTCTTCACTAGCTACCGGATCTCAGGGAATGCGTATTCACAGAGGCTTGGAGATTTAGCTGGTCCCACCAGCGTCACTCAGAACTCCTTGACTTTTAGATTGATCACTGTTGGTTCAACCAAGGCAGAAACAGTAAAAGTTCCCTTCTTAGCCAACTTCATTGGCCAGCCGTTCACAGATAGGGATTCATAGTAAAAACCTTTGTATGAATGAAAGAATACCACTAACCTTTATCAAACTAGTTGGGCTCTTAACTGTGCCGCAAACGCTCAAACAAATGGAATAGACTTGAAAGATCTCCGCAAACGGCCCACGCGTCGTCTCCCCAGAGCAGAGATCATAGACAGAGCGATTGCGACGGCGATCAACCTTCCACCCCGTTTTGTGCCTGGTTTACCACCAGTTGTGGATAGCGGTGGAGTTATCAAGTCATATGTACTATCAGACAATAAAACAGGAGTCGTATGTTGGCCGACTGTCCACTTCCGATGGGCTTATAGTTAATAACTTTATTGTTTCAGATGTTTGTTGGATCTTTCGGTGGAGATTTTGACAGCTTCCAATCCGATGTTGCTGCTGCTGTGACATCGTTCAAGGCTGCAGGTGTGACTCAACTCCTAATTGACCTAACGAACAATGGGGGTATGTATCTTCTCTCATGAGTATCCACAGGCGTCTTACGATTCCTTTAGGGGGCTTTGTATGTCTGGGACAATTTTTACATCAGTATCTTGCTGGATCAAATATCGGCTATCCGTATGTCAATGACACCGTTTTGCTACATACCTTACGTTAAAACCTATTCAGAGGCTTTGTCTCCACTGTTCGAGCAAATCCTCTGGCTCAAAAAATCGTCGCCGCAGACATTGCACTTGGTTTGGATGACACGTTTACATTTTACACCGGAGACAATTGTCAGTCGACTGGTCATTCAATGATTCCCTCGTATACTGATGTTGGAGTTATAGATGCGTTTTTAAATGGAACACAAATTCCAAAGTCGTTCAACTACATCAATCCCCCGCTACCTTTCATAGTAAACGGGCGCCAAGACCCCACTTCCCAAAGGTTCCATGTACGTTTGTGGCCTCACAACTAAGTCAGATCAGTCTAGACAACAAGTTATCTTGTGTAGGACACCTGCGAACTGTTCTTCTCGGAGCCTGTCCCGACGACTCCGCCTTTTGATTTAAGGTACGAGCTAGTATCAAATTTTCAGTCAAGACTAACATCCTTTCTGTATGCAGCAAAGTTGCTATTGGTAGGTCAAACTGTTAATTTTTCAAGAGGATTCACTTATATCTTGTTATGGGACAACAGTCAGCAACGGAAACTGCGCGTCTACCTGCGCAATGTTCAGTACATTGATGAATGAGCGGCACCAAACGAAGATTGCTATATTTGGTGGGAAACCTGGGCTAAGTATGGAGTTCAAGGGTATGTATAGTCTTGTATCGTCATTGTAAGAAGGCACCAACTGACTCTCATCTGGTCTAAGGTATGTCTGGTAACCAAGTTTTGGAATGGGCGGACCTGGATACCGAGATAAAGACGGCAGGTGTCAAAAACGTCCGTATTCGTTTTATGATTCTCTATAACTTGCACTAAACCGCTCCTTTAGGACCCATTGGCGCCACCTGATTTGTGAGCATTATAGTATCGTAATGTTTTTGTGACGATCCAGGCTGATTGTGATAATAGGCTTGTGTCAGGTAATTTCCGGTGAGTAGATTTGCATTTACAATCTTGCGTTTTAATCATTTGTGCCACCTTCAAGGCATAACTGGCGAACTGGTGAGTTGTTTGTGTGGCCCTTGATATTTTGTATGCATCGCCTCAGACTATGAACACTACAGCATGGAGCTTTTTCGATGAAAGCAGGCCAATCGGTAAGTCATTAATCTCCACCCGTTGTTTTTTTTATTGAATGGCATCCCACAGCCTACGTGTCTGAATTGCCAAAATGTATATCACAAGCCCGTTACCAGATGTTCTCATCTCACGATAACGCTGATTTATACAGTCCGTTTTCCATATACGAAGGAAACCTACAACAACCCCCTGAGTTTATGGACCTTTGCGTATGTACTAGTTAACTTCTCATTCATTCTTATCTTAATATTTTTTCTCGAATTGACCAGGGCAACAAAACTGCTTTGAATCACATATTGGTAGCGTATGGGATTATTTCACTGACTAGGAGCGAGCCATATGATTTTTATGTGGTATAAATACATCAGCCTTATATCTTTTGACTGCCACCTATTAGGGGCAATGTGGATAAGTTGGCGTCGAGACGCTGCTGTGCATTCATCTGCTGGTACACGTAACGCTGAATTTTCATCAACACGTCGGCCTTCCAACATTGCACTACATGACCTTCCAATGAAGCCATCAGCACTGCACTGCATGGATAGATTACTTCAGGCGGTTGAATAAACAACCTTCTCTCTGAGACCACAAGTTTTGACCAGTTACGTAAACAGTACTTACACTAAATGAACGATCCCCACATAGCCCTTAAACAACTTCGGCTCAGACTACGTGATATATACGAAGCCATCTCAAATTACCGGCCCAGAACTGTCAGACTACCTGTGATATACCCAGCTGGTGATACTGACCATGAAACACTCGAGGACGGGCAATACCTGCAGCAGGACAATGCACCAGGGTTCAAAAAACTCAAGGATTCCATAAGGATTGATCTCGATGTGTTGGAAAAGGTTGCTTTCGCTATTACTCAACTTGGTCTCTTATTTATGTCTCATGTTCTCTAGTAGTTTCTCGATGATTCACAATCACTTCGTCGACCACCTATCTCTACCAACGCCCCATACCTGATTGCTGTGTGGAACGAAATTCTCTGTGCGCATGCTCCAGTTGAAGCAATATTCAGATCTATACCGCAAGCCGGGCCCTCAGCCCAACGACGGCAGCGTGGCAATCACAGAGCCGATAATGTCAAGGTCGATGTAGTCACCGACTATGGAAAAACTTGGATTCGCATCAATACGTAAATGATTTTTTTACAGCCTCCTGCATTGCGATACTGACCTCGAAACTAGTGTCAAAAACTCACGTCTTCTTGCTGAGTTTCGTGAAATCGATTCCTATCTGACAGACTCTGATGATTCGTCGAACGAAGACATGCGGCCATCGCTTGCTCAAACTGAGTTTGATAATTCCGTCCTCCGGATGGGAAGATATCTCATAGCAGCTGCGAAAGCTAATCCAATCGAGTCTACAGCCGAAATACCTCAGGTGACGCTCCGGTTGACTCGTTTGAATCCTAGTTCTCTTGCGCAGAGAGAGCAAGACCCCCGAATAGCGAAGACTGTGCAAATGCTTCAGGAAATGGGAGTTTGTGTTGTTCTGGGGGAGCGTCAAGACGATGAACTGTCTGCCCGCACACCTGCCAAGGCGGGATCGGTAGCTCCCATTACAATAGCTCCTTTAAGCCCTACAACCAACATAAATCTTGATCTTTCGGTTCTCATCGCTCTCGTCTCAGATATTACTCATGCCCCGCTTCCAGCGACTGTCGAGGAAGCGGACAAGCGGTTCATTCCACCTGATTCCTACCGTGAATGGAAGAAGGAGAAAGCTAAAAAATCTAGCAAGATCCAGGTTGAGCCGAACACGGAGATCACGAGCGTAGAATCGTCATTGGAAGGGCTGGACGACTACGCAAAGCATTCGCGAGCTTTGACACTCCAACTCCTTCAGGAGATGAAGAGAGGAATGCTTCAAGAAGTTCATGACAAAATATCTATCCTTCCTCCAGGGAAAGAAATCAAGTTTTGGACTACAGCAGAAGCTCGTGGTCGCTGTCTTCGCATTATTGACAAGATCGGTGGCCCCAGTGAGAGACGCCGAGCCCATGCATTGTTTTGGACGGTCTCTACCCTTTCGACACAGAGCTTATCACTCGCAGAAGCGGAAGATCTGTACTGGCAGGATTCGCGTTACATCTCTAAATTTGTTCCACTTTTTCCCATATACATACACTCGACGGCCCCAAACCCACTCGTTCCTGAAGCAGTCACCGAACCTCAGCGACACTCCTTTTTCAACGCGCTTGCACAAGTCTGTGGGCGCATATTGGCTCAAGATACTATTCCACATCGTCGTAATATTTCAGGGGAAGTGGTAGCTGGGAACCAGACGTCATCGGGCATGGCCGAAATCCAGCGTGCAAACGTCACTAAAGTTAATCCACGCCTAACTGCCCATACAGTGCAGAGCCTGCTGCAAGGAGCAGAACTTGGATGGACAACGTTAACTGCTAACAAATCCAGTATCAAAATGATTCTGAGAGAGATGAAGCTCTCTAGGGTTTTTGATGAACCTGATTTATTCCACGATGAACTTAAAGCAGCGGAAACACGGGATGCTAAGCATCATGAAGCTGCCATCTGGGTTGTCGACCCACGAAGCCTAGCAGAAGGCATGTCCAGCCATTCAAGATAAACATGGTGATACCGGTGTGGTCATGCATACTCTGTACCATCTGTGTACATATAATCATGCTTAATAGCCTAATCCTATATTCTTATTTCCGCTAATGTAAGTTTACGCTGAGTTGTGTAAGTGGCACACGTGACTGCATTCGACGACTAGACACCATCGGCCGCCGTTAGACGCAGCGCCGACGTATGGAAAAATTTGCCACACTCGAGCCCGTTCGCCTGTATGCGTCGACTGGTGCTCGGTTCCTGTCTCTCGGTAGCACTTCTCACATCAAGCATCCGCCTACACGAGCTTTGATCGGTCGTCTCCCTGCGGACCTGCATGAACTCATCCTTTCATATCTCCCTATCCCTGATGTACCTGCATATGCACGCTCTTCAAAAGCACTGAATACCCTTGTAAATGGCCATAAGTTCTGGGAGTCACGGTGGCTAGCATTGGGCATCGACAAGTATGCGCTCGGCCCAGTGTTGGACACCCTCGAGGCTGCACAGAAAGGCCAGCTGGGTGTTACACGCGCCGCGCTTCCACCTACTTTGTCGGTATCGAACGAAGTTGATGACTTTGGTGATTTTGCTTCAGTGGTACCACAAGAAGGGGCTAGTTTCGGTGCTGAATATGGTGATTTTGTTGGCGCAGGCTCGTTCGGTCCACCACCAGTGTCCTTGTCATTCTCGAATGTAGTAACGACATCTAAGCCTAATCACAAAACTATGTACACCCGTGCACACAAGCTGCTGAAGCCGCTTGCCCTCGCTCTGGGTTCAACTCCATCTCATCTCGTCCTATCTGTGCTGTCCACTTTCTTTATTGAACCCCAGAGCCCCATAGCATCGCCCTTGCCATCTTCAACACCTCTCTCTCCGCTCAATTCTGCTGCTTCAGCGACGGAGATCCCACTTCGTACTCGCGCCAAAGCCCTTCACCTCCTCACTCTTTTTCTCTCTCCCCGCATACAACCTTTCCGCACTTGGCCTTCCCTTTCTACAGCTCTCCGAGCTGCGAGTGACCGTTTTGAGGCTGGCATGCTAGCAGCTTTTGATAGCGCCGACGGACGCGGGGACGAAACAGGTATGCGCGAAGCTGCGGAAGCGTCTTGGGAGGTTTGGGAAGGTACTGGGGGAGCCGCTAGTGATTGGGAGATGGCAAAGGTTTGGGCAGAAAAAAGAGAAATATTCTATGAGCAGGGGAGATGGGACCCAGCTGATAATATTACAAAAGAAGGTGCACTGAATTTTGAGGCCATGGATGAGTTCATCGCTGCGGTTCTGGAGGCGTTTGAAGAGCACGGAGCAAGAGCGGTAAGGGTCTTTCCGCCGGAATCGCAAGCTTTGTTGGGATTTGCAGAACGTGTCGCTAGTGATGTGGTTTGTACATTATGTCATTCTAGGCGTACGCTAGGTATTGATCCCTCCCAGATTGGCGAATACATCGATTCACTTCTCACTCGTGCACGTGCATCACCGTCGTCTACAGTGTTTCTCCAGGCAACAGCCGCTTCTTTCAAGGAGGGATGGCGAATGGTTGACGCTATTGCGCTCGCTGCTGGGGCAAGAACCAGACAGGTGCTTAAATCTGGAGAGAAGGCTATCACGGCCGAGGAAATTATCTCAAGGGCACGCGCTGAGGATGTCGTGTGCGTAGGTGTTATTTTGATTCCTAAATTTTACTTCAACTTCTTGACATAGATATCGGATGTTTGAGAGTAACATGGACGAGTATCTGGACGAGGAAATAGAATCTGTAAAACATTCTTTGGAAGCGATATGTAAAACCTGGGACCATCAAGTATGTTCTCCCCCACCTGAGCACGGTTTTGATGTTACTGACGACTGTGTTTTAGCTATCGACGTATGCCCCAGTCACAACCCCTGGCTCCCATACCAACTCTGGTGCTAACTCGTCAACCCCCACCCTTACGAACCAACAGCCACGCTTCCTTTCCTCGCACAACCCAGCCCAAGTGAAACGTAACGTTCTCGCCTCCTTCACTTCAGTGCTTCTGCTCCCTGTTACTATTGTCCCGCGTACAGTGGGGAGTGCATTGGTGAGTGGCGGCACGGCTGCCGTACAGGGGATTGCAATGCTTAATCCCGCAAGGTGGGGTGGGAATACCCAAGCACAGGTGCAGGCGCAGGCAAAGTGGAGTGGCGGGGTAAGTAAGACTGGGTGGGGAGCAGGAAATGGCGACACAACGAGGAGTAACCACACAATGCACAGAAATGGGAGCGAGAATACCGATGGAAGCATGGTATTTGAGGCTGATAACTTGGCGGAAGAAGAAGAAAAGCCAGCGGAGAGGACCTGGAACGAAAAGGGAGAACAGGATCCATGGGCCGAAAAGGGAGTCAGTGGTGAGTATTTTTTTCCCTACATATCTGACAGACGCTGGAGTGTTTGTGTTGGCATATCTCCTTTAGCGTCGGCGTCGACATCACGAACCTCCTTACCCATCTCGGCCTCAGTCTCATCTCCTCCAACAACCCGTTCCGCAACGCCCGTAGCCACATCCGCTGCTACAGATGATCATAAGTTGGAGCTCCTTCTCTCCTTCGATGTAGCGCTAGATGTGATTCACACTGACCATGAAGCACTAAAGCGCGTCGAAACTTTTGCGGGGTATCCTGGGCACTATGGCCATCGTGTCAAAGACACAATCGAAGAACTCTTCATTTTAATGCTTGGCGCGCTTGGTGAAGAGCATCTGAAAAAAGGGTTCGTCAGGTAGGCCTCTTACTCTAGTCATCAGAGACATCGAGACTGACAGCTGTTTCTAGGGCTACGGAACAAATGAGAGAGTACAAGCCAGCAGAGCATCAAGAGACGACGAGCGTCGCCCCATTGTTGCAGTTCTTTGAGCTTGTCCATATTGGGGACACCATCCAGTCAATGGTGCAGGTGTATTTTGACAAGGAGCTGGTATGCATCTCAATCCACTTCTTTCCTTTATGGTGCTGAGCCCAGGCATTTTAGGCACATCATATTGACCGCACCGATTTTTTGAACCCTGTTGTGCGTGAGAAAAAACGCTTTGAGAACGCTCTGGACGATTCGGTGGCTGGTGGCTTGAATGCAGGCACCGAGGTCCTCATGAGTCAAGTAGAGCATATCATCCTGACGCTCACAGGTGCCCGTGAGTATTACCCCGAAGATGGCCCTCTAGACCTTGGACCAACTCGAGGATGTGCGGAGGCCATCAAATGTCTGGAGATGCACTGTCGACTACTGAAAGGAAGCACAAGCAAAGAAGTTCTGGAAGTCTTTTACCAGGAGGTCGGTATCAGACTCATTGCGTACGTGATGTTTAGCTGGTTGTCTGCTATGACGGATCTACCACTACTTCACGGGCAGGATACTCCAAAAACATATCAAGCGACAAATCATTTCATTGAATGGAGGGTTCCGAGTCATTGCGGATCTGAATACGTACCACACATTCATATCGTCTCTTAAGGTGGGAGTCGTCTTCCATCTGTTCTACGTAGACTTTTGGTGTCAGTGTTCATTGTTGACTGAACACAGGTTCCGTCGATTGTTTCTGATTTCTCGCACCTCAAGATGCTGGGCCATGTTTACGTCGTGGAGGATGCCAAAGACCTTGCACAGATTGTACGGGATGTAACGCGTTACGGAGGGGCGTACAGGCCAGAGGTACGTTGTGTCACCCTGACTTTGAGTGCTGGTGAAATCGGTTATAAAACAACGAGTAGGACATCTACGAGTTTATCCAGCGGCGATCAGATTGGAAAAGGATAGAGAAGACCGTAGATAAGACGATGTACAACCTGAGTTTCAAGGAAGATTGTGTCGTGTGCTGATATTTTGATCTTACCACTCACCCAAACGCCACCAACAGAGAACTTGAAAATCACGACCACTTAAGATTTTCGAATGATTCATCGGTAGAACTACGGTCTTCGGTAGTTTTTCTGTTACCGTTGACCCTGCATCAACTAATAGAGGATACTGACGTTACATGGACGACACCAGTCTCTGAGTCCTAGAGAAGGACTATGAGGTATAATCTCATGTTGGGAACTAGAGGTATTTTCGCAGGACTGATGATGCGCATTAATGATTGCTGAACTCAGGTGTCTGGCGGAGAACACAATTAGATACGCCTAGCACTTTATGTGTGTAGATACTTTAATTCTAAGCCTGGAGTATAGAGCTATAGAGGGTCGAACTTTACTATGTAACTAGTTGAGAAATGACAATGAGTATTGAAATAACGGCTCGGGATTCGGATCCTAACACATGACGGACGCAGTTTAATCCTCTGAGCTGCTTAACTGTACCGCGACATTGGCAGAGGTCGCTTTATCAAGCAACCCTGATGCTGTTTCCTTCAACGCAGCTGTTCTGACTCAAAGAACATATCTTATCTCTGGCCAGGTCTCAGAAATAGCGAGGTCCCTCAGAAACATCACTATCCTAATCTCTCTACCGAGTAATCTCGAATGGGGAACATTCAGTCGGGATCCGCATTGACGCGAACTACTGGTGCTCTTGACTCCTTTGTAGCTGAACTGGGGGGTGACGTTATATACGAAAAGAGGTGCATGCCTTTTCCATGTCTGCTTGTCGTCTTATTCATGCAAGTGACGCAACCATAGTCTTGGTTCAGCTCGTTTCCTCAAATCAGTCAAGTGCCGCCATAGAAATAGGTACTTAGTCATCAAAATATTCATAAAGCCAGATCCTGGTTTATCCCTGCGTACCTACCACCGACGGTTGAAAAGTTAGTGCGAATATCTTAAACTATGCAGTTGGCTTATTTCAGGTAACAGTGGATAAAGAGGCCCTTCTCGATATTTCAAACGTATACAACTACCAGGTTTTTGTGGAGACGGACAAGGCTGGGTATATCATTCGTCAGTGGATTGCGAGTAATCTGTATGACCGCATCAGGTATAAGCTATCTCTTTAGCAACACAGTCGTGACTAAATTGGATTCAGCACTCGGCCATTCCTAAGCATGATAGAGAAACGTTGGATAGCATTTCAGCTCCTCAATGCCTTACGCGACGCTCGAAACCGAAAGGTCTCTCATGGTGACATAAAGTCGGAGAATGTGTTGGTTACATCGTGGAACTGGGTTTACCTGTCTGACTTTGCGTCCTACAAGCCCACCTACCTACCTCTTGATGACCCCTCAGATTTCTCTTTCTTTTTTGACACTTCCGGGAGGAGAACGTGTTACATCGCGCCGGAACGCTTTTATACTACCAGTAACAACCCAGACATCAGTGCCAAAAAGGCCAAACAAGCTATGGGAGATAATGAGTGGAAGCGAGATGGGAAAGTGACTGAGGCGATGGATTGTTTTAGTGCAGGTTGTGTCGTTGCGGAGCTCTTTTTAGAAGGTGCCCAGCTGTTTACGCTCAGCCAGCTCTTCAAATACAGAGAAGGGGAATTCAACATAGATGCACAGCTTGTAGCAATTGATGACGAAGGTATCCGGGTAAGTATTCTCATTCTGAATGTGCCATTCACTTACATTAGATAGTAGCATCTAATCAAACAAATGATAAACCTTGATCCATCTGCACGGCCTACATTCGACACCCTCCTCCATACTTCGCGCGGCACCGTTTTCCCAGAGTCGTTTTATTCTTTTCTGCACAATTACGTTTCTTCCATCAACGACATCCCAAATACCACAAATTACTCATCATCGTCACCCCCAACCGCGGCTTCTATTTCGACTCCGTCTACGATAGCGCCGTCCGCCTCAGGATCAACTCTACGCCCCGGCTCTTCGATAGGCTATAACCAAGGGGGGACCGCTCCAGATTCATCCCCTGAAGCCCTACCAAGTGATTCAGATCATCGAATGGATAAGCTTTGGGCTGACTATGAGAGTGTGGAACCATATCTTATCGGGGACACCATTGAGGAAACGCGAACAGACGTAAAACTGGAGTATGCAACCTCGTCTACAAGTGCTTCGAGGCCACTACATGCAAGTGTTTGTTATTTTGCCCACAAAGTAATTGATGTTTATGTTTTATTATTTTATAGGACGTTCTTCCAGTAGAGCTTCACATTCCGAACCGCGAGTCACAGCTCCAAAGAGCACCTGAAGGGCGTCGAGCTGCTCTAGAAGGTACGCTTGAAAAGGGACCGCTGTGCTTCCTACACCTCACATCAACTTGCCTTCTTTAGATGGGCCGGCTCTTATCATTCTTGCGTTGGTCACCGCTAATATTAGAAATTGTTCTCTACCAACCTCAAAGATTCGCGCCCTTGATGTTTGCCTTGCACTTAGCTGTCATCTTACAGATGAGGCCAAGCTGGACCGAATGGTTCCACATATAGTTGACCTTCTCCATGATGAGGCTGCCATTGTGCGTTCCGCTGCTCTACGCACTCTGATGCAAGTGGTACGATGTTACAATTATTCGATATATCTGAGTCTCATCAATGACTGGAATAGCTTATCCTGGTGACAGTGATTACGCCTTCGAATGCAGCGATCTTTCCAGAATACATCATTCCCAATATCAGGTATCTCATACAGGATCCGGAAGTCTCTGTGCGGTGTACCTACGCACAATGCATATCACAGCTTGCAGATACCGCTATGAGGTATCTTGAGATGGGGCAAGCACTGAAGGCTCATGGGACCTTTAAGCTCAATGTAGACGCTCAAGAATATGATCAAGGTCACTATGAAGTATGTGTTCACTTGATTGAGTTCACGTAACGCTAATCAACATGATTTTAGGTATCGTATGATGCCAGCATGCAGGACCTACAGAATAGTATCCAAGAGCACCTCTCGACGCTTCTCATGGACCCATCAAGCATCGTCAAAAGAGCCGTCTTACACGATATATCGTCCTTATGCATCTTTCTAGGACGGCAGAAAACTAATGACGTTTTGTTGAGCCATATGATCACTTACCTAAATGACCGAGATTGGCTCCTACGTCATGCATTTTTTGAAAGTATCGTAGACGTAGCTGCTTGTGCCGGAGGGCGGAGCTTGGAGGAGTATATATTACCTCTGATGATTCAGGCGCTTTCAGGTAAGCTCTCAACTACAGCCTAGCTTCCATTTGA
>JABCKK010000064.1:19119-30980 GCA_018221785.1 Calocybe gangraenosa
GCCTCAGCAGCGCACCACTTGCCTTCAAGCGATGTATGGTGTATACTCTATCCTTCGCTTCGTCACTTCTTGAAGTCCGATGTAGCAACAACTGACGAACCCAGCCTGCTTATTGCGATGAAGCCTCCAGTGCGAAGGACCTCCATTGTCTATCGTATCGCCAAGACTGATTTTTGGGACCTAATTTTAGTTACCAAGGCAGATACTGGATGCGGCGGTCAATTGGGCAATGAAAGCAGACAAGACAAGCTTCTGGCGTGGACCCCGAAGAGGCACCACAAAGACGGAATCTCCGCGGGAGAGTGTCATATCTGTTCGTAAATCTGGGAACAGCACCATCGTACGGAATAAGTCCGAAGAGTCAGTGAGCGAAATTCGGATGACACAAGCAGCCAATCTGATTGATGTTACAGGGATGAAGTTCATCTTAATAAGCTTCAACAGCTGGGCATGAGCTCAAGCGAGGAGAGCAAGCTACTAGCAATGAGAGACTACATACTAAAATTAGCAAATGCCACGTCAAGGTATGTTTTCGCTCTGTTTCCTCGGCCGTATCATTTGACTGACTGCGAGTTAGCTTCACGTCGCGCCTAAACTCCGAACCGGAGATGGACAGAAATCTGAAGATTGTGGGAGACGTCGAGCTTCAAAAACTGGGCGTCGTTCCACAAACGGTATTCCTCCGAGCACGCGCTTCCGATATTACCCCACGCTCCTCCCGTCTTGCTTCATCGCGGAGATCCACGCTCGACCATCTGTCGGGCCGAACACCTCTAAGTCCAACGTGGTCCAACAGAGTATCTAGTGCTGATCATAGTGGCGGAACACCTTTCGAGGATCTTCGTCGCAGACTGGCAACAATAAATGGTTCCGTGTCCTCTATTGGTCTTGGCCCACCCCCCTCCCGTGGGCCTGCCCCGGGCGCAGCATCTACGTCCATGTCGCACGATATTGCGGGGCTTCCTGGTACACAAGAACGGCCAGCTAGTCCAACTGAATCGATACTTTCCACAGCCAATTCACAAACCTTGCGCCCGACCAGTCGGCTACACATTGGAAGTACTGACGGGCAGAAGGCTGCCCCGGCCATTGGCTCGTCCCGAACGAATGCAACCGGGCTCCTTGACACACACTCCAAGATACGGTCGGAAGACTCGCCAGATATCTCAGGGAGGTCGTCACCAATATCCATGTCAACTACTCTTCGTCAACGGCCACGCTTTCCACCCATCTTGCCAATTTCTACTTATGGTATGTGTAAAACTCATGTGTTCATAGATGTAGAATTAATAAATACCTTTCAGATGGACAGGAGCCCGGCATCAGCAACCTTCTGGAGAATTTATATCTAGATAATAACCGCGAGCTGCAACAGGACTTTGGTCCAAAGGTGCACGAGGGGCCCGTCAGGCGACGCAATGCTGTTCGTCATTCGTTCGGATATCGCGATGGGAAAGCACGACAGTTGGGAGCAAGCCTGATTGCCCACCTTGTGTCGCACACTGATGCAGTAACGGGCCTTGCTGTTGCACCTGACCACATGTTTTTTGTCACTGCTTCTGATGACAAGACAGTCAAGGTCTGGGACACAGCTCGTCTCGAGCGAAATGTCACAAGTAAACCGCGGCACACTTATGGGCAACACCACGCCCGTGTCAAGTGTGTTTGTATTATCGAAGGCGTGCATTGTTTTGCGAGTGCAGCCGACGATGGTAGCTTACACGTCGTACGCGTCCACATTGCTCAGAGTGGCGCGCTACCAAAATATACCAAGCTGCAGCTGATCCGAGAGCACCGCCTAGACACAGTTGGAGAATACATTACTTGTATGACGCACTACAATACAGGTATGCTTCATTCGGTCGACCTGACTTTTTCTTACTGTTTATTAGAAACAACATCAAACTTAGTGTACGCCACAACGCATAGCAATATCACCATCCTTGAACTCCGGACCATGCACATTTTACAAACCGTAGCAAACCCCCGACATTATGGGCCTATCACATGTTTGTGCATAGACCGCAAAAGGTCATGGATTATTGTCGGTACCTCGACTGGGGTCCTAACACTATGGGACCGACGCTTTGGTCTCCTACTGAGGAGCTGGCATGTTGGCGTAGCCTCAACGGGTCGATCTGTTCGCATCCACCAGTGCGTCGTGCACCCTTCAAAGGGCAAGGGAAAGTGGGTGATGGTGTCCATGGCATCGTCCCGGCGTAGTGTGGATCGATCGTCAACTAATCTCGTTGAAGTTTGGGATATCGAGAAGGCGGTATTGATGGAGACGTACCTTACTCGGATGGGTTCAAGTGCTGAGCCAGTTGCTGATCCACACGAACTTGTTGGTGTCGACGCCGATCCGAGCCCAGCAGCAGCTATTTCGGCCCTTGTGCGCTCCCGTCAAGCAGGTGGCGAGTCCGCAGAAAGGGGGCCTCGTTTATCAATCCGGACTACATCGAAAGATACGAACATCCTAACAACACCCGCTCCGGATGTACGTGCATTCGTCGTCGGTGTTGATTTTGGCGGACACTCTGCATCGTATAGGTCAGACCCTAGTGAGCTTGGTTTGGACGCCGCCTCGTCAATGCGCAACACCAGTAGAGGCTTTATGATAAGTGGTTCTGAGGATCGAAAGTTGCGATTGTGGGATTTAGGAAAGCTGGAGCGTACAACTATACTGAGCGGGCTCGACTCTGACGTCGAACGACCTTCTTACCAGTCTGTCTTTGTTTCTCGCACACTCTACTTTATTTAACACCACACCTTCAGGGTCTTTAGCACTGGCAGCGCTTCTACCTATGTGGAGACTTGGCCTCCACCGTCTGCTAGTGGGGCACAAAGCAACAGACCACCGCAACGAATGGCCCTCATCACTCACAGCCAACAGAATCTGTTCAAGTCGCATCAGGATGTTATAACAGCGCTGGCATCTATAGAGTCGCCATTTAGGGGCGGAATTATCAGCGGGGACCGGGCTGGAGTAGTGAAGGTGTGGCGAGTAGAGCCTGGAGAATAGTTAAGCGTTCTTGTCTGAGCGCCTAGAACATGAATATCATACACACATACATAAGAAAACCAGCATCCCCGACTACTTGCAATTTTCACCTGCTTGCAGCGCTATCGAATGTACTTGGTGCTCTGTAACAAACAAATCGAACCATCTCGATTTGATCTGCTAAGTCAGCTCATTTTCAAAGTAAGTATACAAGGGGCTGTGGCGCATTCGATTTTCAGGGTCTACTATAGAGTGACCTCAGTCTCTTTAGTGCGTTGTCTCACGTCATCTCAACCCGGTACCAATGACTCGTCTTTCACCATCCAATAGTAGAGGAACCCTTGAGCTCCGGTCATAGAACAAGACGCAAGGTGATGCTGCGTAAGATATGAAGTATAAAGGGCTTGGTAGATCAGCTCAGTCCCCATAACCTCTGATGGCTCCTGTCATTGTTGTGGTCCTTAAACGCCACAGTGAAATCATCATCAAGAATGGTGGGGTCTATCGCTGTGCTCCACCGGATTATACATACCAGGTTCCTACGTTCCTATAAAAAGTAGCTGATCAATCTTTCGCAGTGATAGCTATTGCCTGCCTCACCGTCTGTTGCAGACGCCACTCAAACAGGTGAGATCAATCAAAGCGGCTTCAATTGGTATTGGGCAAATTTTGCCGACCCTGCAAAGACATGGCATGATGAACTTGAACAGATGTCCCACTTCTTTTCTTTGCTCCCTTTAGTACATTTCCGCATCGAAAGCTGAAGATGAAGACACCTCATTTGAAGATCGAACCAGAGACGCTCGCACTCATCCGACGCGGCTTATCGAAGTATGAGAACTGACTGTGCTTATTTATGAGTAGCAGTAGCTTGGATAACGATAACACCAAGGACATTGTCATTGTCATTCTGTTTGTCTTGTACTGTAAGACATTCTCCACTTGTATAACCATACAAGCGAGAACGATTTACAGCACAAGAAAAAGCCCCATTCAGCGCTCTTTGACTCGATATTCGGATTTGGTTCATTATTTCAGATTGGCGTTGACGCTGATCGATGCTGAACCACATTCAGACAATCTAAAACTCCTAGCGGGTGGTGCAATTGTCTACGAGGCAGCTTCCAGTTCCGCCGTTTGATCTCTCAGGAGAAGTGGCCTTGCATCATAGTTGATAATCAGTACAGGAGGCCGCAGCTGAAGAGACATAGCCAAAGACCAAAGAACCCTATATAGTTATGATGAGCTCCTGCAAGACTCCTTTCGAGCCTGGGAAACCAGTGAGTATTCTTCAATTCCTAGCTGACTCGGGTCACACCAAACGCTATTCGCATTTCGATAGGTCTAAACAAGCTTGTTCTCTAGGCTACGAGACTTCTTGAGCGCAACTAATTTTTCAGCTACCTCGTCAAGGGGTACCACCTGGGCCCTTGCCTTGCTTCCAACATCATCGCGATTCCGCACATTGACAGATTTAGTGTCTAGTTCGTCTTGGCCAACCACTGCAGGAGAGAAAAAATATAAGCGGTGTTAACAAAACGGCACGGCACGGGTCACGTGGTGAGGGCAAAAAACTCACCAAGGATAAAATTGTACTGCGCAATCTCCCCATTGCGTATCTTTTTCTGCAAGGTATTCTCACCATTGTCTGCATCAGCGTAAAGGCCTAGTCCGTTTAGCCGTGACGCGATGTCCGCTGCGTATTCTTTCTTTTTTACGTCAATCGATCGATCAGTACAGCCTTCGGGTTGCATGAAGCGGGATCAACGCACAAAGGGATTAGCGACAGGAATGACAAGGACTTGACGTGGTGATAGCCAGAATGGCCTATCGGGAATCACAAACGCGTCATTCAAATTTATCACGTGGGAATGAAATAAAGGGACGCCAATACCATTTTCCGGCAAAATGCTCAGTAATGATGGCAATAAACCGTTCAAGGCTACCAAGAATGGCCCTGTGGATAATCACAGGCCTAGATACAGGCCTTCCGGGATCGTTGGTGTCCTCGGGGGCACGGTACTTCAGATTGAAGCGTTCTGGAAGCTGGAAGTCGAGCTGGATGGTCGCACACTGGAAAGACCGACGCAGCGCGTCACGAATCGTGATATCAATCTTAGGCCCATAGAAAGCACCGTCTCCTGGATTTAGATCCCACTTGCCAGCATGATATTTTTCAAGTGCCTTGGTAAGTTGCTGCGGGGGTGGGAATGAGTGTTGGTCATGTCGGAGTAGATCAAACCGATGCGTACCGCCTCTGCTTCATTCCAAGTTTCGATGGTGCCGAGATAGTTGTCGGGACGCGTGGACAGTTCAAGATGGAACTCAAAGCCGAAGAGACCGTAGATGTGTTGCATAAAGTCGAATAGGTAGCCGATCTCCTCCTCAAGCTGAGCTGGCATACAAAACACGTGTGTATCGTCTTGCACAAAACGTCTGACGCGCGTCAATCCTGTCAAAGCACCGGAAGCCTCGTTGCGGTGGACAATACCGAATTCCGCCATACGGATAGGTAACTCTTTGTAGCTACGATCACGGGAATCGAATATCAAACAATGGCCAGGGCAGTTCATGGGCTTGAGAGCCCATTTTTCCTTCTCAACATCGAGGACGAACATATCGTCCTTGTAATTCTGCCAGTGACCTGAAGTTTCCCATAGCTTGCTATGATACATGTTGGGAGAGATGACTAGAATGGCGTAATGAATAAAAACAAAGATGAGAAGGAATTATCACTACCAACCTTCTTGATAGCCTCGCTTAAAGTATTCGGACTTCGCTTTGATGAGCATGGATACTTGAGTAAAATCAGCACAGACACTTACCCGCATTAAATCGACGAGAGTGTTGTATATACGAGTCCCGTGTGGGAGGAAGAAACAGCTTCCAGGGCTCAAATCATTGAAAAAGAATAACTCTTGTTCCTTCAGCAACCATTAGCGTCCCAGGCGCGGTCTACATGCAAGAAATCCACCTTGCCAATCTTTCGATGATCACGTTTAGCTGCCTCAGCAAGAAAGATCTTGTAATCCGCTAGCTGCTTCTTGTCAGGGAATGATATACCATAGACACGTTGCAACGACTCGTTGGAGGGATCGCCAAGAAAATATGAAGCAGAGTTCTGTTAGTGGTGTTGTCAGGAATGTGAATAGTTGTACATGGCATTTGCATTAACCTTGGTTATCATAAACGCCTTGATTTTCCCTGTGTGCGGTATATGCGGACCAACGCATAGATCGATCATAGGTCCACAACGATAGACGGTGGTAGATGTGCCATCGGGCACTTTGGCTTCGATGAGATATTGCTTATATTTGTTGTACTAATCAAGTGGTGAGCCATATAATGTGAAGTAGACCAATTTTCACACTAACGTTGAACATCTCGAGTAACTTTTCCTTGGAAACGACGAGGCGTTCAAACTTCTGCTTCTCTTTGATTGCACTCTCCGAGACTTTCTCGAGAGCAGGATAGTCCGTATTTGATACGGGTCTTTGGAGACATGAGTTTTTAGAAAACGAGAACGATGAATGTGCCATACCGGTCCTCAATCCCCATCTCATAGAAGAACCCCTCGTCCGTAGGGGGCCCAAGACACAGATGACAGCCGTAGTGTCGCTCAGCAGCTTCTCCGAGTACATGTGCAGAAGAATGCCAGAAAACCTTTTTACCTGCCGATCATGACTGATGAGATAACATGAGTCTACCAAATACCAAGCGAAACATACCCTCTGGGTGTTCAAAATCAAGAAGTTCCAGTTTGCAAGATTTCTCCAGCGGCCGTTCTAGATCCCAGAGTTGACTGTCTACCTAAAAAAAAATAGCCCGGGGTTGTTTGCGGCTGAGATTATTTGAATTGAGGGTGAAAAAAAGATACCTTGGCAATAACTATACGCTCAGACAAGCTTTTAGACACCTCTTTTGCAACATCCATAGGACTGGTTTCCCAGCTTCTTGCCTTTCGTTCTGAACCATCGGGTAGTGTCACTGTAATTTCATCGCGTGGTTGTGCTAGAACAGCTGTAAGAAAATGATTGTGAAAACATAATCGAACTATCGGTACCTTGTACAAAGGCGTCATACTCCGCCTTCAGTTCTTCAAAAATCTTGATGCGATGATCGAAAAAAGCTGGTCTGGGCTGTACCTAAGATGAAAAAAAGGCTTTTCACGTCGCGTTCCAACGCGCCTCTCAAGAATGCAGATTGGCATACCTCTAAGGGATAGCTGGAAGCATCTGCGCCCTTGGATTTCTTGTCCTTGTTTTCTTTACGTTGCTGTTTCCCTTCCCCGCCTGCTGCGTGAGGACTATCGAGAGCTGGGAGTTGAGCTGGGCTAGATGTGGATGCGACTGGGTGGGCCATTGCCATTGATCGTATCGATAGCGATTGGCAAAGCTGCGCTAGACGAGGAGCTTGGATGCGCTGGCAGGAAGATAATCTACAACGTATAAAAGATGAGTATGGCTGGATTCGAGTCAGCTGGGCAAACATCCAAAGAATCGATCAAGGGTCACGTTCTTTCCATAAAAAACCTAGCAGTCACAAGGATAACTGTCATCTTATCAAGGCATACCAAAATGTGAAGATAACAAAGCGTTTATTGACAAACTACTTAGAGCCTGTATCATGAAAGCAACATATGCGCTACAGAAATATACTTGTATCGATTAAATGGATCACTATATGGGTCAAGGATGACTTTTTTTTATTATGTTCGTTGTGTGCGATGCATAGAAGTGTGTATATGATTATGGCGGACTAGGCTCCAAGGCCGCCCATGTATTGGCTGTATTGGCTACGCTGCGAGGAACAAGATAGGTTACATCAGTTCTAAGTCGAAGTGCTCAAAAAGGGGAAGGACAAACTAGTTGTTGGATTGCTGACCGCTCGGTGTCCGAAAAGGCATTGATTTGCTCCGGGGTCATATTAAAGACTTGCATTAACATCGACTGGGGGCACATGATAGTGAGCTATCGCGAAGCTTGACCATAACTGGTCTATACGCACACGTTGATCTTCGCTAATGGGTGCTGATCCACCTGCAGCTGGCTGTTGTAATGGAGGCTGATGAGGCTGGGCTGGCGGTACTGGCTGCGAGGTAGATGGCGGTGGTCTGTAGTAGGAAGGCATGCCTCCCATGCTTGCATGATTGATAGCTGTATGTGGAGTATGTTGCTGATGTGAAAACATCGCTGAAGCAGGTGGTCCAGGCATGGGAGGAGGAGCAAGCCCTGGCATAGGCTGCGATTGCTGTAAGATTGGCGGAGGATACCCCGGATGGGGATTGGGAGGATATTGTTGTGGTGGCGGCTGTGGAATATGGGGCGGAGGTACTGGTGGCCTTGCTGCAGCTGACGGCCGCGATTGTCCACCTGCAGCTAGCATACGTTGCAGAATCGAGGAGTCAACGATGTTGTTCAACACGAGAGCCTGAAAGACAGCATGAGCGAGCTGAGGGTGATTGATTAATAATGTTCTCGCGTGCTCCGGATGTGTTATTATAAATGCCTAAGAGAAAAGAAAAAATTAGATTCCGTTCAGTAGGGTTTCGGAGACTTGACATCAATTACTACCTTCATTTGAGCAAGGATTTCCATGAGCTGACTGGGTTGCATGCCTGCCAAGGCCTCACTAATGTAATCTAAGGTAGAGGCTCCCTTTGGCACTTGAACACCCCGAGGCAGGCCTGCAAGAACAGAATTGAAGTCATGGCTTCGAGCATCGCTCGAACCTCCAGTGCGCCATTGATGACGCGAATCAGAAGAACCAGAAGCGCCTCCATCAACTAGCTCACCGCGAACTGTAGTTTTCCCCTCAAGTAATGGGTCTGAGTCAGCAAGGTCGATCCTTATATTCCGACCGCCGACTTCCGTATTGTTGAGGTTCCGCACTGCAGAAGATGCGGTTTCGTGATCTATTCAAGCATGATTTTGAAGCATGATTTTGAAGATGTTTGAAGGTGTGCGATTCCAAACGACGTTCGAGTGCATGGAAAAAGCATTTCAAAGGATAGACAATAACAAAGCGGAGAACGGGGTTTGCATTTGAGGTGCGTTTGAGATGTTGAGAGTATTTTTTGTTTTTTTGTGATCATGTCAGGCGTAATTTTGGTGTAAAACAATTTTGAGCGTTGCGAATGAGTTTGAGTTTGATGAATTGAACGAAAAAGCGATTGACAAGGTTTGTTTATCATAAAAAATTAGGCATTCGATTGTTTGAAGTATCGGGTCGGCGATTGTGTTTGGTGTGTTTTTGATGGATTGAATATTGCAATTGAGGAGTTTGGAGAGAAGACCTTTCGTGTCAGACAAAACGAACCAAAGATCGTACAAAATGAATTGATGTACCCGCGAATTCACAGAAGCCATAACCTCGGGGTTTTCCCGTTTCTCTGTCAAACACTAATCTGAACAAGAATTTGCAAAAGATTTTGAGCTCGTATGGGTTCATATTCGTAGAAAGACCACATGAATCACGGTACCTAAATCCGACTACTTGTCCTACAGACTTGAACACTTCGATGAGTTGTTCTTCTCCCATACTATACGGGACGTTGCCAACTTCATGAATACTGTTAACGTCTGCCGACCGTGATAGAGTAGTATTACGCACCGAAAACAACTTTGCTCATTGTTCCGACAGGCTTTTGTGAACCCAATGGGGCCCTTCTTGATGACAATTGAATGAGGTTGTGGAGAAGTGAACGTAAACAGAAAACACGTCGCACGTGCAAATAAAGTTTGTTTGTGCTCTAACCTAGTGACAAATAGATGATGACATACACATACATGTGCTCATGGATGACCAACATGTATAGTACTGCCACCAAGAGGACTGCTCCGCTCACTCTCTGAAACCGAGGCATGATGTAAACAGCTCCAGTATCGCTTTAGACAGCCCTTTGTCTATACACAGCAGACAATATCGGAGTCTACGCATCGATCACATAGCCTCCAAGCTGTAGCTTGTACATGTTTGTCGTTTGTCAAACCGGCCTAGTCAGAGCCTGGGTGTTCTCGCCGAAGCGCCGAACCGTGTAGCCTGGTGCTAGATCTTTCTCGATCGATCTGACTCGACTCGCTTACGGCACACTAAGCTCCTGGGTATATAAAGACACCACTCCGATGCTGCTCATATCTTCGCAAGTTTTCACCCAACTCCCTCTACGCCTACCACCAGCATGAACAGTCACCCCACTTGGCTCAAATTCCGTTCCAACTCGGTTCCCCCAACCTCCGACTATCTACATATCCGCCCGAAAGACTTGGCCGAACTCGTGGACATTGCCGTCAAGCTTCGAATGAGGGCTAAAAAGCAAGCCATAGTTGCCAGAAGACAAAAGCAGAATACTGATGGTACTATTCAACCGCACTGTCTCATGCCTCGGTTAGCTTAATTCTCTTCGCATCCAGCTTAAGCTCTTCTTACTAATTGGCGAAATTTCAGTTTGGGGATCGTCGACGACAAACCTCGGGGAAGGATATTTGCGAAGCTAGAGATTCCAGACGTTGATCCCAATAGTGTCAAACTCACATTACGGAAGGGACTCCTCACCGTATCTGGTGAGCGTCAGCCTTACTGGCCATGTGTGCCTGCGGAATACCAGGCTGGACTCGCAATGCATAGCCAGACTATGATCGAAGATCAACGTCCCAGAATAATTATGCTTGGCGGAGGCCGCGTGACGTCCATGAGTGTTCCTCGCTCCACGTCTTCTGTTCGCTCTCCACAGTATACTGGAGATCACATTACCCAAGATCCAGTGAATAATCTTCAGCCAGCTTCCATGGCTTGTTACAACGAGCTGCGATATGGGCCTTTTCGTCGTGACCTTCGCGTTTCACCTGGCATAACCGTGAGTCAGCCAAATTCATCCAAAAATGTACACCTTTACCTAATTCATTTCAGGCGAAGCATATCAGTGCCATGTTTCAGAACGGCATGCTATTGATATCATGGCCCAAAGTCACACCACAGTCATCATCAGACCCTGGGGAGTCAAGTGAAGTCATCGTGCCAATCACGTCCAATCCACCAACCGGCCCTCTTTCTGTAAAAATCGAGTCAGTGGAAGTTTGAGGTAGTTGATAGGACTCATCCAGCAGCGACTTCCATACCATTTCCCCAACCTGATCTTGCTGTCGTTTTGGCGTTAGCTGATGGATACGTGTCAACCTTTTGTGGTAACCTTTTTGTGGCCTATTGGGACTTTTGAACACCGGATCTTGGACCGTTATGATAAGCTCTACTCATTACATATCCTGCTACATAATAAACTCGCTCAGCCCTACTCATTGTACTGATTAATTGTACCATATGACTCCGTTTGCATATATATATATACGGCTCCATCATGTACGACATCACACCATAGTAGCATAGCGCTTGTATATAGTATATAACCTTAAATTTCATGGACGGAACGGCGAACTTTGGCTCATCGCGACAGCATTAATGCGGCCATTTGCTATATCCTGCAACTCTTCAGTGCTAGCGGTGATGGTTTCATCTCATTGAATGCGCCACAACCACCTCGTTTGTTTGCTCAACTCGAGTTAACCTGGCGTAACAAACCGACATGGTTTGATTCGAATTCGACAACAGAGCGCCAGGCACGAGTAATACTGATGGGGCGCAAGGGTCCAATAAACGCTAGGCGTTAGGCGCTGATGAATTTCAAAGGGTGTAAAAGACACAACAGCAAGGTGTATATCACAGCTGCGGCTTCGCTTGTACTAGCTTCTATATCACATATCACAGCTTGACTCACAAATCTTCAAGTGTGAGAACTTCACAGTGACTGTGTGATTGAGAAGCACAATTTTAGAGCGGTCCGGTGTCCCAGGATCCACTAAGTGAG